>JAVTVY010015011.1:0-67636 GCA_036873755.1 Hanleya hanleyi
ATCTTCCCGATTAAATGACCGTGCGCAGGTTATACAAGTATACAGTCCATCGTTGTGGGTGGAGGCCTCGTGGCGTCGTAAATTATCTAAACGAGTAAACTGCTTCTGGCAAGTTGTGCAAATGAACATCTTGGTGGTTGACAGAGTGTCTGATGAAACGGCCAGGCCGCTTCCCTTTTGTAGTACGCTAGCTGGTGATCTATTTTTAGCACACTCTATCCCCAAGTCGAGGATCGAGACTGGTGTACTGGTGTACGACTGAGCGGCATTGCGCGCGCGCGCATGAAGACCCTCATATACCCCAATGCAGGCGCAGACGTGAAGTGGCCGCCATTGTGGGAAAATGGCGGATAATGGCGGATACACCGCCATTGTGGGAAAATGGCGGATAATGGCGGAAACACCGCCATTGTGGGAAAATGGCGAATACGTTGACCGGAAAGACCCGAAGGTGAACGCCATTGTGCAAAACCCCCACAGACAGGTCAGTACATGCATTCCTATGATGTTCACGCGTAATAACAGGATTGATCTGTAATCTGTGTTGTTGTTGTTGTTGCTCTCTTTTTTGGACTAAGCCATCCCATCAGAGTAGTACGTATCACGGACTACACCCGTAGAGCTACATCTAGGCGCGCATGTGTGACTTGGTCTATAAAACACGTCCCTTTGGATCCCACACCTTCATTTCTACGGTTGCAGAGCCATGACGGACATCCAGCCCTATGCGACTCGCATTTTACAGCATGCCTCCGTGGTGAATTCACTCACGGGTTACCGAGCAGTGGTCCGGTCCATGTTTGCAGATGGCGACGACAACGAGGGGCGACGCCAGATCCTGAACGAGTTCACAGAAGCGGTCCTCGACAGAGTGCACTCGATGGAGAGGTGTGCCATCACTCACCACTACTGGACTATGACAGCCATCCTTGATGCTCGGGCTATGGACCACGAGCGCTCAGGCCGGAACCAGCGACGGCTGGTTGGCCTAGTCATGGTATGTGCCCTATTGACCCTGGCGCTGTGGTATTGACAGGGGGATTATAAATACGAGCGTCAGACAGAGTGTGCGTCATTCAACGATCGTCATTGGATCAAGCATGTCACCCGTCCTACGAGCCATCCTGCCCCTTACCCCCCGGGTGGGGTTACACGTCTATGAAGATAAAGTCACCCTCGTGGAAGACCGTGGATATGTTTGCTGGTCGCCCGCTGAGACCGTATCGAATACGGTTACGCTACACCGTGACGGCTGGACCAAATTTAAACGGGTGTTGAGCGGCGAGCTCGATGGACACGTCATCCACATAGACAATGCCATCTACGTAAACCGTGGACCCTTCTTCTCACGCCTGGGCCGCTACCAAGACCCTACGCGAAGCTTCACCCTAGACCCCGATCTGTGGACAGCCTTCGAGAAAGTGGTGCCTATCGTGGACCAGCTGTTTACACCGGACGAGCGGTCATCAGACGAGTTGGAGTGGGCTCGTGCCCTGAGAGAAGCGGCGGCAGAAACCAATGAACAACTGTCTAGCCATGAACCCGACGACGATGCCATTGATTACCCGGCTAGACTCAGTCAGCCCAGTGACATGACCACCTGATCCTTTGATCTCACGGGGTTCTCCCTATAAATACGGGAGACAGTCAAATCTGGTACCATTCACGTACTGACCATGGCGGAGCATATAATACTGGCGTATCTCAGCTTGACCCCCGAGGTTTTTCTGCACGTGTATGCGGATAAGGTCGATATCATGGAGGAGGTGGGAGACATCTGTGATGCGGACCCTACACAACCGTGCCCGGCTCACATTCGTCTGTCCCGGGAGGGCTGGACCAAATTCAAACAGGTGTTGTCTGGTGAACTGGACGGCGACCTCATCCACTTGTGTCACGATGTGTACATCCGACGCGGCCCTTTCTTTGCTCAATTGGCTCGGCTAGATGGAGGTACAGTGCATTTTACCCTTCACCCTGATCTATGGTCTGCATTGGAAGATGCCGTGGTAGATGTGGATGAAGTGCTTATCAAGCGGTGATCAGACGAGTTGGACTGGTCATTTACCATGGACACTGTGGAAGCCAACGAAGAAAATCAGAAAGCATATCCGGCCCAAGATATACCCGTTATAAATAAACGATAGAGCCAGGGTCCATCATCATTTGTCACCATGAAGCGCTGGGAGAAGGTGTTGGATAACTTATACTACAGTCCCGACAGTCCGGCGGCCTATAGTGCATTGTCGGCTCTCTATCGAGCGGCCAAACCCCAGAGGATACAACGTGCCCAAGTCCGGGATTGGTTAAGAAAAAAAGACACCTATACCTTACATCGATCTGTCCGTCGCCATTTTCTACGGAACCGGGTCATCGTGGGAGGAATAGATGCCCAGTGGCAAGCGGATTTGGTCGATATGAGCGCCTTTGCCAAACACAGCGATGGGAATCGGGATATCTTGACGTGCATCGATATCCTATCCAAGTATGCGTGGGTGGTGCCCATCCGGACGAAAACGGGGGCGAATCTCATAGCGGCGTTCAAAGACATCTTCAAGACCGGGCGCAAACCTTTGTATTTGCAAACCGACGAAGGCATGGAATTCCTCAACAGACCGTTCCAACAGTTTCTGAAAGCCCAGAAGGTGTTTTTCTTCCACACGTACAACGAGACCAAGGCTTCCGTGGTGGAAAGGTTCAACAGGACATTCAAAGGCCGCATGTATAAATATTTCACCTGTAAGAATACAAGGCGGTACATCGATGTTCTCCCGAAACTTGTGAGGGGTTACAATCGAGCCTATCATCGGAGTATAGAGAGAGCCCCCATTACCGTGACCCAACGCAATGAAGCCCAAGTCCGGCGTGTCTTGTACCCCAGGCCATCGCAGCGAACGCCGAAGGCGGTGTACAAGGGCGGGGACCCTGTACGGATCAGTAAAGTCAAAGGTCAATTTGAGAAAAGTTACTTGCCCAACTGGAGCGATGAGCACTTCCTGATTAAACGGCGCCTACCCCGACAGCGGCGAGTCTATGAGCTGGAAGATCTTCAAGGGGAACCGTTGCTAGGGACGTTTTACGAGACGAAATTACAGCCTGTCGTAAAAACACAGCAAGACTACTACACGGTGGAGCAGATTTTAAAAACGGAACGTCGACGTGGCAAACTGTTTCATTTCGTCAAATGACAAGGCTGGCCCAGTTCCTTCAATTCCTGGGTCGCTGCCAACCAGGTGAAACGACTATAAAGCCAGACACCACTACCGTCATCCTTCATTCCACGTCCGACCACAGTGCTATGGACAAACAGCAGCTGCCTCTGAACACAGCGTCTCCCAAAACGAGCAAAGCGCAAGTGGGCTTTGTGGTGATAGTGCTAACCTTGCTGAGTGTGTTGTACGGAGGTGTGTTTTACGACGTAGCCTATGTCAGCACGTTACTTAACCAACTGAGAACACCAGCCACCAGTGAAACCGGTCTACAGGTAGCACCAGTCAACCCCGTATCGAGCCCAGTTACCACCACCACGCCCCGTGTACAAGCCACGTCGAGCTCCACACCAAGCTCAACATCTACACCAAGTACACCTACTACGTCTGAAAACCCACCGAATTTCATCCCTCACAGTGAACAGACAACGACGACCCACGTTGTACCCACCCCCATCATCATCCCTGACAGTGAACAGACAACGACGACCGACGTTGTACCCACCACCACTCCAGTTCACTCGTACGAAATTTACAAGAGCGAGTTACCACGACAGCGGATACACCTCCAACCATGGACCCCCGTTGGCAGCATCCCTTCACTTGCGTCATCGCAGGACCGACGGGTTCCGGCAAAACGCACTTCGTCAGGAAGCTCCTTCAACACGCCGACAGCATGATCACCCCACCCATTGCCCGAGTCGTGTGGTGTTACGGAGAATGGCAGGCGGCGTATGCAGCAATGCCCCACATCACGTTCGTGGAAGGCCTACCCAACCTGGCCGATTTGGAACCCGACACCTTGGTGGTTCTGGATGATCTCATGGCGGAGACGGATGCGCGGGTCACCCAGCTCTTTACCAAAGGCAGCCACCAT
The DNA here is from genome assembly GCA_036873755.1 of Hanleya hanleyi. NCBI lineage: Eukaryota > Metazoa > Mollusca > Polyplacophora > Lepidopleurida > Hanleyidae > Hanleya > Hanleya hanleyi. Next base: position 4,087 of record JAVTVY010015011.1, read on the forward strand.
CGACGGCTCAGCATCATCTACATTGTGCAGAATCTGTTCAGTAAAAACAAATTACATCGGAACATCAGCTTAAATGGCCACTACCTGGTGGTCTTCAAAAAACCCGAGAGATACCACTCAACTGCTGCACCTGGCGAGACAGATGTATCCCGGCCGCACACCGTTTGCGTTGGAAGCCTTTAAAGATGCCACAACCCCTCAGCACGGGTATATGCTCTTCGACCGCAAGCAAGCCACCCCGAACATCTTCGACTACGGACCGGCATCTTTCCCGGAGAGGCCCACCACGTGTACATGCAAAAATAATGTAAACACACCCATAGTGGCTCCCCCAGCTGGGGTGTGTGTGTTTTGATGATGGGGATAATAAAAAGAATGAATGCCACAGCAGGGTTGACTTTGTCTCTGTTCTCTGAAGTAGATAAAAAGAGCAGAGTTGTGGGTTCTAGCATTAGTTGTACATGATGTCTGCGCGAGTACGGAAGCACGTTCCCACGCTCCGTGTATTGAAGACGGCCCCACCCGAGTTGGTCCGAACCATTGTACGCGGTGCGGACCCTGACCTTGTACGCTGTCTGTGCGAGATCAGGTACAACCTGTTAAAAGGCAACGTACCACTGACTCCGGCTCAGAAGACCAAGTTGGCCAAGCATAAGACAGGTCTCCGAACCCTAGTCCAGAAGCGGGTCCCTCAAACACAAAAGAAAAAGGTGGTACAGAAAGGCGGCTTTCTCGGGGCCATCTTAGCACCGTTGGCCGCTTCCGTGTTGGGTCCAGTATTGGATGGACTCTTCGGCCGACAATGAACCACACGAAAAAAATGGTCCTCGTCGAACCACGGTTCCTTCAAAACCTCCAATCGCCCTACCCTGTCCCTCCTACGGTGAAGACCATAAACACCCTCGATGGAGAGATGCAACAGATCTTACAGAGACCGGGGTTAAGCGACAGTGAGAAAGTACAACGGTACAATGAGACGCTTCAACGGTACATGACGTTCATGGACAAATACAAAACCCTCTCTACCCACCACCACCAGCCCCATGTGACACACCGCCGACCTCAACACCGCTCCAACAGCCGCCATTACCAGGGGTACCACCCACAGCCCCACAGTGGATGGAAGACGAAGCGCTGAAGAGTGTACCTGCATCGTTCAAGAAACAAGCTGGCCTGGTATTACAACGGATGAAACAGAATCCTAACATGACTTGGAATGATAAAGGCGAACTCCTGGTACAGAATCAGGTGGTCCCGGGGACCCACATGACGGATCTGGTGAATGACCTGATGCGTCAACGCAGGTCGCACACGGATCCTCGAGGATGGGAGGTCTTCGCTCAAGGCTTGAAAGACATGCATGTACCACAGGAATTGGTGGGGAACCCCCACCGCTGGGCCTTTATGCAGCGAACCCAGCAATCGCCGAGTGGCCCACTACCTTCTTGGGAAACCGACTGGGAACCGGAGTCACCCCCCAAAACTCCACCACCACAACGGGCACCTTCTTTTCAAACCTTTAAAAAACCACCCTTGATCAGGACACCCCACATCTCCAGAGCCATGACACGTAGCAAGTCAACGCGACGAACACGACGCCGGACACAACCGCCCCAGGCCTGGAACACCTATTAAAACCAACAGCAGCAGCAGGACAGCTCAGTCGCCATGTTTTACCTCACCCTACCCAGTAACAGTTCGCTGGATGTGTTTCCTGACAACAACTTGGCCAAGTACGTGACCCAGTTACCGCAACCATTGCATTTACATGGGCGCTGGGAATGTGGTCTCGTCGATATCCAATACCCTTACTCGTGGTACAACGTGCGAGCCAATGAAGTGTGGTACGAGGTGACCTACGAAGGAAAGACACCCGACTCACCCTGCCCGAGGCCAATACGATATACCCCCAAGGGGTTCATGATTTGGGTTGTGAACTCGACTGCATTCTTATAAGGCTCTACGGGAGGTCACGAATAGTTCAAAACCCATCAAATCCTTTCCCTTCAAGAATCACGTGGACTTCGATTACAACGCACACAACGACAAGGCACAGCTTATCGTCACCGCCAAGGCGAGTGTCGTACTGTGTTCTATCCTACAGCAAATGCTGGGTTTCGATCTAAAGACGTTCGCTGGTCCCACTGCCCACCAAGGCGAGATCCCGATGGATATGAAGTCGGGTATGTACGGGCTCTACGTCTACTCGGACGTAGTCGACAACCACATCGTGGGCGATATCAGCACACCTCTGTTGCGGGTGGTCCCCATTAAAAAGACGTATGGAGATCAAGTCACCCACAGTTTCACCCACATGCTCTACCTGCCCGTACGACAAACCGACATCAACACTATCACGGTGGATATAAGAGATGACACGGGACGACCAGTGGCATTCGAACGAGGAAAAGTGATGCTGACACTTCATTTTCGACAAGCACGTGCTCCCCACTTTGCATAATGAAAGTACCTTACGAGTGCGATGCACGCAGCTATATGGACTATTATGCCCAACAGGCCGGGGGTGGCTTTCCGGTCTTTAGCGGTGCACGCATGCAACGAGGACATGGACTTGGGAACATACTCGGCAGCATCGTCAAAACGTTCCTGCCCTTGGTGACGCGTGGGGTGAAAGCAATCGGCAAACAAGCGGTACGAAGTGGACTGCAAGTGGCCGGTGATGTCTTGGGGGGTACGGCACCCAAAGAAGCCTTGAAACGGCAGGCCAAAGAAGCGGGAGGCGTCTTGGTGGACAAAGCACAACGCACCGTAGGCAATAAAAGAGCTGCTCCACCGAGACCACGCATCAGTCGACGACCGACCAAGCGACGACGCACATCGAAGATCCAGGATATCTTTTCTTAAAACATGTCCTTGATCCACGCAGAGTCCTGCCCCTCCACCAACAGTGAATTTGATTTGTGGACCGTGCCGCCCACACAGACCAGTGCCGAACAAGGATTATGGGTCGAGCATTTCCCGCTCTCCAGCATCAACGAAACAGGGCCGATCGAGTTCACCATCAGTAATGCGGATACGGCCTATGTGGATTTAGCCCATACATACTTGTATGTGAAAGCCAAGGTGGTCAATGGGGCTGGCACCAGAATCATCCAAGCTGCAACGGTGGGCCCGACGAATCTCTGGCTGCACTCGATGTTTCAACAGGTGGATATTTTTCTCAGCGACAAGCTCATCAGTGACTCGACCAACACGTACCCCTATCGAGCCTACATCGAGACACTGTTGTCGTATGGCCGAGAGGCTAAAAAGTCTCAGCTGACAGCCGCTTTATTCTACCAGGACACACCCGAGCACATGGATACGGTGGACAATGTGGGATATAACAAACGGAAGGCTTTCACTGCGAACAGTGCCTCGGTGGATCTCATGGGTCGACTGCACGCAGACATGTTCATGCAAGACTGGTACCTCTTGAACAAGATCCCCATCAAAATCCGACTGATACGGGCGCCTCCGACCTTCGCCTTGATGGCCACTGACGTAGAGGGGCATGCAGCTGACTAAGATTGTCATCCAAGACGCAGTCCTGTATGTCCGAAAAGTGAAACCGAATCCAACCGTTCAATTGGGACACATGAAAGCCTTGGAAACAAAACCAGCCCAGTACCCTATCCGACGTGTACAAACCAAAGTGTTCTCTGTGCCTGCTGGAAATATGGGCGCCAACAAAGAAAACCTGTTCCTGGAGGAACTACCCAAGCGATTGATCCTGGCCTGTGTGGAAAATACCAGTTTCAGTGGAGCCTACCCAGAGAATCCGTTTGACTTGAAACATTTCGGCATCAATTTTGTGGCCCTGCATGTGGATGGACAACAGGTGCCAGCCACGGCCTTAACCCCGAACTTTGGGCGCGCGAATTTCATTCGAGCCTATCAGAGCCTGTTTACAGCCACCGGTCAAATCAACCAGGACGAAGAGAATTTGATCAGTCGGGAGGACTACGCGAACGGATACACGTTGTTCTGTTTCGATCTGACCCCCACCTTAGAGAACGACCATCAGCTGGCCCTAGCCAAGCAAGGCAATTTACGGTTGGAAATCCACTTTGCACGAGCCCTAGCGACCACCGTCAATGTGATCTGCTACGCCGAGTTTGACAACATCATTCAAGTGGACAAGGCGCGCAGCGTCCTGTGTGACTTTTCCACCTAACATGGATACAGACCAGATAACCACCGTGCTGGAGAATGACCCAGGGACACGTATGGTCTTTCAAGGGGTGTTCGCCCGAGACGTGTTCCCATTAGACCGTATGTATCCTGCTGCTTACGTTCTCAACACAGACCCGATGGATCGGCCCGGTGAACATTGGGTGGCCGTGTACTTGACAGAACAGCAGGGCGAATATTTTGACCCGTACGGCCTGCCACCCCTCCATCCCGATTTAACAGACTTCATGGATCAAGGCACAGAGACGTGGTGTTGGAACAGTCAAACGTTGCAAAGCCTGACCAGTAGCGTGTGCGGATAATATTGCTTGTTTTACCTGTATCATCGATGCCGGCGAAGACCCTTATCTACCGTACAGATGTTTGACGAGTACTCCAAGGCCGAGGACCGCGATGTACTCGTATATGACTGGGCCGCCCATCATTTCAATGTACAAGCCCCGTTCTGGGCTTAAGATCTTTCAATGTACAAGCCCCGCTGTTCTGGGCTTAAGTTTACAAGGCCCCCCTGTTCTGGGCTTCAGTTCTTTCAATGTACAAGCCCCCTGTTCTGGGCTTCAGTTCTTTCAATGTACAAGCTTCCTGTTCTGGGCTTCAGTTTTCACGTGGTTGTTCTCACGTTGTTGTTGTTCACTGAATAAAAAAATGAGATCTCACCAAAAACCCTGTCTTGTGTGTTTTCTATATGAGCATAATGCATGAAACTGGCTTTGAACACCGTATTAGCCAATCAGTGGCCTAGAATGGAGCCAAAGGTAACCCATCCATGTCCAGAAAACATTACCCGGGTGTACAAGAACCCGGATGTAGGCGAAAGCATCCCAGTACCCGGATGGAGGCGCAGACGTGTACCTAGTACCCGTCCATTGGTTCTTTTTATCGATCGCTCATTGGCTCTTTTTTCTCGACCGCTGATTGGTCCAAATGGATCTGCCCATCCTTCCCAGGTTAATTTACAATCCCCTTTTGGGGTTCAAGCTCTGACTATCGATGCCGCAACATCGTCCCCTCCGAACCTTGCCGAAAGGGAGACCTTGGACCGTTTGACCTGGATGTGACCTTTGACCTTTTGACCCGACATGCATCCGCGCACTGCCGGTGATGACGCGCGCGCGCGCTGCGGCATCAGTTCATCCCGCGCTGCGGCCGGGCCGGGGGCCGGGAAAGTTGGAGGTAGTGTTTGAGCATTCTGATAAACCGGAAGTGACGTCACACACTTGCGCAGACCCACCAAACTACGTGAACGCCATTGTGGGGGAAACCCCAGTACATGACACGGAGAGACACAGACAAGTCTAGACATGTCCAAAGGTCACGCCCCATTCACCCAAACCGGAAGTGACGTCACACACTTGCGCAGACCCACCAAACAACGTGAATGTTAGTCCAGGTGGATGCTCCCCCACATAGGATTCACATGGATACCTCACTCGACACAATAGTCCCATGAGGGGCCCACATAGACCCCAACACGTCTATTTCCATACCCTTTGGCTACCGCAAATGCGCAGAATGACCCTATTTCTACCCCACATCCACGCCATCAGATGCTCCATTACATAGGCTTCACATGGATACCTCACACCGTGAATTCGAACCGTGAATAGCCCATCTCTAACCCAAACACACCCACACACACCCCCCCCAAAATGCCTGCTTTCTATACTACGGCCAGGCTGCGCATGCGCAGAATATTGACAACGTACGAACCATTAGTGTAGTCAAGTGCTCCTGCATGAGAGCTTCACATGGATACCTCACTCGACCCCATCGGACCATTAGTGGCCCACCTAGATCCCAACACGTCCACCCCGTATGGACCTATACACCCATAGCCATGCAGTATAGGCCTATGGGCCTACCCAGGCCTCGGTGACTTTTTCAAAAATTTCACCGTTTCGTGCCGGGACACTTCCTATCATGTTTGTCTTGACGAGACTAAGAAAACAAATCCAAACAACCATACCGCAAATGTATAGAAGTAGGTTTCCCAGTGGGACAAACATTGGACCTATACCCCCATAACCCGTATATGGGTCTATATGGGGCTATAGACAGACCTCGAACTTTTTTCAAAAATTTCACCGTTTCGTGCCGGGACACTTCCTATCATGTTTGTCTTGACGAGACTAAGAAAACAAATCCAAACAACCATACCGCAAATGTCTAGAAGTAGGTTTCCCAGTGGGACAAACATTGGTCCTATACCCCTAGTACGGGGCTATATGGGTCTCCCTGAACTTTTTCCAAAAATTTCAACGATTCGCTCCGCGACACTTCCTATCATGTTTGTCTTGACGAGACTAAGAAAACGAGACCCCACAACCTATACCGCAAATGTCGAGAAGTAGGTTTCCCAGGATGGTCCTATACCCCCCATACCCCATATAGGCATTTTCCCGTAATTTAGGATAAAGTCCGTGTTCCGTATTTTTTCAGGAAAATTTTTACATACACCCACCCTGGAACTAGGGGGAGATAACTCTATTGATAGGCAAGCCCCGGTAAGCCCGGCGACCTATATACCCCCCATACCCCATATAGGCATTTTCCCGGATTTTTCGATAAATTCCGTGTTCCGTTTTTTTTTTTCAGTGCTCGATTAATGAATTCACATTTCAGATGCTAATTCGGAATCTTTCAACGGCTCTCCGCAAATAGTAATTTTGAATACCAACCAATCGAAGAGCCAGTCCTATACGCTCAGACGAACATTGTCAGACAGACTGAACAGGTGCATCATAGGTTCAATCTGTGGCTCCACTTCTCATAAGTACGCTTTATCTTCTCCTAATTATAGTGTTCTAGAGTAAGTGAAACGTTGACGTGGGGAATGGATGTTTCAGATCCACAAGAGAGTGCGCAGGGTCCCCAAGACAAACTGTCAGGCTACCGGGAACGCACTCGTGCACTGATCTTGGCCAACGAGGGAGTTCGATTCAACCTGCCACCTTGTCTGGATCGAGGAGGTTGGAAAGGAAGAGCTGTAATGACAACCAAAGCAAATTAATACAATACTGACATATAATTCTATGAGCAGGAATACAGGATTCAGTTCGCGGTAGCGTATGATCCCTGAAAAGAACATCCCTGATCTATGAATTGGATTTACCTGTATTCTTATTTTTAACCGAAGTCCAATATACTATATCGCGATCAGGCCAGGTCACAGCCACAGTCTGGTCACGGCCGGTTCTCTCGTGGTTGGATCCAGCTTCTATCTTCCTTCCCTAGGGCTTCGTGGTTGGGTCCAGCGTCTATCTTCCTTCCCCAGGTCTTCGTCCACTCCCGTATGGATGGACTTGACGTCGTGTCTCGTCTTACACGACCTGGCCCTCCCGTGGTTATGTCCGGCGTGTGTCTTCCTTCCCCCGGTCTTCTTCCCTCGGGCTGTATGGACTTCTCGTCGTCGTCGTGTCTCGTCTTACACGACCTGGCCCCTCCAAGCGTTGGTAACTGTCAATGGATGCGGACGGCCTGGGCACGACAGTACTCTCACGGTACAAAGGCTTCTACGGCACCGGCCCGTCTCTCTGTAACACCGCAGGACTATTCAACTGCACGGCTCACCACAGCAGCAGACGGCATCCCTCGTAGGAATACACCCCCCCCCAGGCTTCAGCGACCCCGCTCACGGCGACTCACTCAGCGACCCCGCTCCAAGGACGAATCATCAAGGCTAGAGTTCACGGCTACACGGTCCACATAGGATCGGACATCGATAACACACGGTGGATGGATAGGCACCTGGTCTAGTAACCCTCTTCATATACTACTGTATGGTCACCTAGTCTAGGGACCCTCTTGCTATACTACTGCATGGTCATCCGCAATGGGTTGGCATTCGGTCACGGTTTCCCCCTTTATATACTACTGTATGAGACAGTATTAATCTATGATTGACCGTGAATTACTCAATGTTTGTACAGGGTGGGGGCGTGAATGGATAATCGTTTATGGTACGATTTACTGGGTAGGTGTATATATATCAAGCTCTAGACCTGAGCCTATAGCCTGTGGGTGTTAGCGTGAATGTATTGCAACCCGTAGGTTGTGTGTCTAAGTACGTGTGTGCATGGATAATTGTTTATGCAGGAACTGTGTTTGATTTGGTTTAGCTGTACCCTCTTCACAGAGACGAGCATCTCCTACCGGCTACAGCTTTATCGATACCATTAACCACAGGGCCGTACCCGCACAACTGTACAATACGGTTGAGTCAGGTAGAGATGCGGCTAAGGTATGGCCGTGCTATCAACACTAACGCCGTTAGTTAATTCCGAGAGCTAAACCTGCACGTCTGTGCGATACGGACGAGGATCAGGTAGAGTTAGAAATAACCGTCAACGATAAGTGTCTATACCCTATTTCCCAGTGCTGTACCGCAACAACTGTGCAATACGGTTGAGTCAGGTAGAGATAGGAGTAGAGTAAAAACAGCCCGGACGTGTGAATGTAAGTGAGTGTGAATGTATGCTATGATGCTATAGAATTCGGCGGTGGCTCTTCTCCAATTCAGCGGCCTGGTCCCGGCTCGGCGGCGGCAAGAATTCGGCGGCCTGATCACGGCCCTTCTCCGACCCGGCAATGTATTGGATTTCTTCTCCCCACTATAATTGTGCGTCCTCTCACCTCGGAGTTTCTGCTGGTCTGCCTCGTTTCAGCGGGAGTCCGGTTTATATAGGGCTACGGCTCTTCTGCGGATAAAGGTAGAAACAGAACGCTCTCCTGCAGATAAAGGTAGAAACAGAAGTCGACGATGCCAGCGCCCTCTTTATTGTCAAATTACAACACTTCCCCGGTCAGTTTATCTGGACTTCGCTGGATAAATATGGCTATGGAGGAACAAACCATAATTCATAGCGGACGTAACTGGTAAATCTCAGCTTCCAACTCTCTCTAGTTAATTCATACGACGACCGCAAAGTTCACTGTCCTTCATCTGCATATTCTCAATGTTGACTTCCGGATTCCTGACTGACGTCATCTACAGTGAAACAAGCGAGCCTCACCAGGGTTCCTTTCGCCGTCCCAACTGATCGTTTGAGATAACTTCACTTCGAGGCATTGTCTGTCTCCCGGATTATTGTAGTTCATTCTAGGAAAATTACAGCGTTGAATTCCATCAGGTAAGTGAACCGCACACGTAAACACAATGTCTCTTTCGATTTCACAGTAGTCACGTGTCGAAACACCAGCAGTGATTTATTAAAGGGGAACCCAAGGGGTCGTTTGCATTCCTGCACTTTCGCTAACGACAGAAGAACCAATCAGAACGTACACATCGATTGCGAGTGAAGTATTATAGAGTGACATCATCCTCTATTAGCGGCGTCCTTCCTCCTAATATGGTGCCCACTAATTAGGTCAGCCAATCAATAACGCTCTTGTGCGACCCATTTCGAATTTCAAATGTTTTCGAGGTCAGTGACGTCTCGTGTCTATTTATAAGTTATTTGCACATTGAAGGGGTCCAGATATATCAAGGGAAGTTCGAAGTGGGAACGTAGAAATTGGCTGGATAAAATGACGATGTACTGTACCGGCACGTGATATTTACTACGATTCATTCATGCACGCTGTCTGACAAGCTTTCTCTAATTTTGTCATCACTACTGACTGCTAATGCAAGTGTGCCTTCACGGAAGTATGACATGCTCCAGTAATTTCGTGTTTGTATGGCGAAATAAACATTCCAAAGTATTATTGTTAACAAATTGCTTAATAATGAATATGTTAACCTCGCAATCGAGAGCGAAATATATTAAAGTCAGAATGAAATGAATGAATTTGGTTATAGGTTAACACATTCTTAACACCTCTATGTTCGATAGCAATGTAAAAATATGCACACATGGTCATATAGTCTAACGTTGGCAAAAATGTAAATAGAGTTTCATTTGTGTATTTTTCCCGAAACTACTCCAGTATACGCAATAATAATTATTATTACAGCACAATTATTATTATTATCTAGATCGTAAAAATCCATCTCTATCCATTACATTAGACAATCGTGGCCTTGTACGAGCTGTATTGGAATATTTTTCAAACTATAAACTGAGATCACCAAGATGCATGGAAAGTGCATTATCAGTCCAGTGATGTAGGAATTTCAATTACGTTACCAAGCTGAGTAACGAAACGTGTACTCTAACACGGATAGAGAACTGAAATTGTTTTCAATTCAGAAACATTCGTGTAAGCTGTTACTAATGTAGATAAAATAAGCGATAGCTATTTGCTTTGTATTTCATCATTACGAGTTTCGTTTGTTAGCTGACAATACATTTCAAAGCAGAACAAATGGATACAAATTGTATAAATGGATCCGTTGTACTCTCATAAGGTGATTGGCGATTTGTATTCAAATCTTTAAATACTGCCTTCGGGATTTGGGGATAAAAACTCATTTCAAAGATCTAAATTTGGGAACAGGCTAAGAAAATGGGGACCAACTTACGTCTTTTCCCGTACACTGCCAATACCACAGAGAAACAGGACGGCAATTAATATGGTTCTCATCTCCACGCTTGAGCCAGTCACGGCGATGTTATAACTGAGCCAGTCACGGCGGTGTTATAACTGAGCCAGTCACGGCGGTGTTATAACTGAGCCAGTCACGGCGGTGTTATAACTGAGCCAGTCACGGCGGTGTTATAACTGAGCCAGTCACGGCGGTGTTATAACTGAGCCAGTCACGGCGGTGTTATAACTGAGCCAGTCACGGCGGTGTTATAACTGAGCCAGTCACGGCGGTGTTATAACTGAGCCAGTCACGGCGGTGTTATAACTGAGCCAGTCACGGCGGTGTTATAACTGAGCCAGTCACGGCGGTGTTATAACTGAGCCAGTCACGGCGGTGTTATAACTGAGCCAGTCACGGCGGTGTTATAACTGAGCCAGTCACGGCGGTGTTATAACTGAGCCAGTCACGGCGGTGTTATAACTGAGCCAGTCACGGCGGTGTTATAACTGAACGATAATCAAATAAAAACAAAGGTCACACGTGTTCATTAATTAATGTATACAGCTCAGCTGCTACAAACCGCGGTACAAATTTAAAATATCACTAAAATTTGACATTATAAAGTTAAATAATTATTTATGAGGCGACGAAGAAGTTCGTCAGTTTGTCTCGATCCTAAATTTTTAATGTTAAATTGATGAAATGAAAAATTAGGAACAATTATAAAATCTATTGTAGTCTAATGTCGTCATAAACCACTAACTTAAAAAAAACCCAAACCAAGCATAAAAAAGAAATATTTACCGTTCAATATTCGGTGCGAGTATTTCAAGATACAAAGAACGGAAATCAGCGAGGTTGTTAACTAACAGTTTGTCACTAAAGAACCGTAAACACATTGCTAATATTTATAGCTAAAATATGCTCGAACGAGATAATTATCAGATAGGTCAGAGCTATTTTAGACAAGGTTACTGGTACACATATTTTGTCGTCATTTCCTCGTTGACCCGAAACCAGCCTATCATATCAGTCCTTGAAGGTGAAATACTGCATAATGTACTATGGTTCGGAATAAGGCGGATGCCGCTTGCCACCAATGAATGAGTTTAAAAAGTTGCAGTTTTTGAACAGAAAGAAACTAGGTCAGTTAACGATAAATAATCTAAATATATGCAACAGAACCTTTGCCTGATTGGGTAAATAGAATGGTGGTAATTATATCTGTTAGATCTGAACTTTTCGAGACAGGAATATTGACCAATGTATTTATCTTTTTTTTGTTTGCCGAATAGTGTTCATAAATACAGGTAAAATGGCGTATATATGATGAGCTATGTTCTGGAGTGGGGCGGATGTCCGTTTTGTCATTATAATGAATGTTGTGAAATGGCGGTATCTGATGCACTTGTAGTCCTGCGATGAAGTCAAACAATCATTCATTTGCTATGCTATATTCTTAATGCAGGGATGCTCTGAAAAAGTGTAATATCTTCTGTTCCCTAAAAAGGAATGTGGGTATATTGAATGACACGATCACGTGATCCTTAATTAGAATCGGATTGACTGAAGTCCGCGTTCACACCGGCTTGGTGGCGAGACGAGGCCGTATTATGCGATAGCGAGGTCTGTCTTTCCGTCCGATTGTCCGCCCATCCGTTTGTCCCGATCCCGATTAATTTTGAGGTCATACAGTCAAAGGTCAGTGGCCAAATAAATCATTGAAAATTGTTTATATGTTTATGCTAAAAGTACAGTTCAGAGACGCGGATTGTGGTGACGAAGAAGAAGCCTGTTGAACTTTAACCCTCGACTAAGTTTGGAGAAAGGATATTGTTTGCGTGCATCCGTCTGTCTCTCTGTCCATCTTGCTTGTTAACAATATCTCTTGAAGAATTATTGCCAGGCTTTCCAAATTCATTTAACACATACAACTGGCTGTGGGCCACAAGCTTATTTAAAATAACCGACCTTGACCTATGTTCAAAGGACAAATTACAATATTGATGATCTATTTTGAAGGATTGCATCTAGGCTCTCCAAATTCATACTACATGTATTCTTGCATACTGGCAACATATGTTGCCATCCTATTCTGACCTTGTAGGAAAAATATAGGTCTATACCCTCAAATTCGCAGTGGTTGATTCTGTTGCCACTAGCAGTTCATTGGAAAGTTGGTTGGAGGCGCCGTGAAACCGATGACCATGTCTAAGACGACAGCTACGTAGCTGACAGGTGTATATGCGTGATGACTGATGACTGACATACTTTGTAGTCACATATGTCTGTTTTGATAAATGTATGACAAAATTATTTGTATTACAGTTTATATAATACGATTCTAATACACTTACAACTACTGTTACCGCTATGCACCTATGGGATTAGTACGTAGGATTTATTTTCAATGAAGCAATAGCTAAAAGAAGCTGGCATACAAATATGAGGCTAATTTGACCAGATATGTTGAATAAAATGAATCGGACTTCACATGTATTCCTTGGCTCCGTAAATGCATGATGGCAACGTATATGTTGCCACAAGTATGTATCCCACAAGTGCATAGTGGCAAATCGTCGCTATATAGCTGATATATTGCTGAACGCGACGATAAACCTGAAGTCACTCTCTCTCGCTCACTCTCTCTCTCGCATGTTGCCGTTTTAAGGAGAGGTGACGAATGGGTGTATTCGCAAAATGAATATGATGAATTTTTGATATCGTCTTTAGTGGCAAGGCCACTAAATATGATGTTTGTATACCACGTCTCTTTATAATATAATGCAAGCCGGGGTTTGTATATCACGTGTCTCTGTATAGTCTAATGCAAGCCTGTTAGAACCGTTTCCAAGTTGACTGGCCTGACCTATTTTAATTATCAAGATCTAATTCTAGTTCTTTTAATGCCTTGATATTGTAGCCGGCTCTCCAAATTAATGTTTGGCTTCTGCAATCAAAGCAATTTCAAAACACGAAGTTTACATATAAATGCAGAGACAGCTGATTGGTTAAATCGTACATTATTATAGAGGTTTCCGATGAACGATCGATAACAGAACAATAAGGTTGAATAGTGAGGAATACATTAAAGTGGCGGTTTCAGATTATTGTTGTAACAGGTTTTGTTATCCGTTAAATGATCTTTGCATTGTATATAAATAATGATATATTAATATTGTTCATATTTAATTATCAAAACGAACATTTAGGAGTGTTCCGGTATGGATGGAAGCCATCCGGATAAGATCGAAAGGCACTGGAATGACCCTGAATGATCCGGAATAAACGGTATGATCCGCAGTGATCCAGAATGACCCGAAGTGACCCGGTATGATCGGGAATGTATCTCCTTCAAGGTGTTTTTTTTATATCAAGGATAACAATATTAATTAGGCCCCATTTTTGGAAGATTCACACGAGAAGACACACTAACTACTGTTTGCGAAAATCACATATGTTCAAAATTAATGTATAAACCCGTCTAATCCAAGAAGACATTTGAAACGATATCATAATGATCACATACATGAAAGACAGGGATCATTTGGGTAAGACATAGTACTTCAAAACAAATAGAAATGGGATCTGAATTCGATTTAGATGATTAATCATATATATCAGCTACATATCTTGTAGCATTTGCTAAATCCTATGCATAATGTGACGATTCCACTCAGCGCCACAGAACATTATTGCAGAAATTTGTCAAACAAGGCAACACCACCAGACGCCTCCATTCTCGTTTATAAAATTATGGTATAAATACTGTAAACTGACTGCAAAATATAGTGTGAAACCTCTCTGATTCTACCTTTCGTGAGTTGTCCGCTTAACGCTGGACACTGGGCAATTTGCACGTCACATTTTACATTTACGTGGCGCTCAAATTAATTAACCTAATCAAAACGTGTCGGAGATACATCATATACTTTAGAAAACGACATAAAAAACACATGATCATTTGGAAGAGAATATTGGTCATTGATAAGGCTTTTCTGTAAACCGATCATTTCTTGCAGGAAACCATCTTTGATTTCTTATTTATTTGCAATTGATGCATATTTCGATTATCGACGCGAAAACGGATGATGGATAGATGACGGCTGGATATTGAATGTCGGACCTGACGCCGGTACTTCAAGATGCGGCCCTCTCTTGGCAAGTATTCTTCACTTATTATTAGTGCAGAACTCTGGGTATGATTTTCATGGACGATTTTGCTGTACTATTAGTAATATTGTAATCAATACTGCAAATTTTAACTGCCCATTTGCCGAGCGACAAGTGGAAACATGTTATGGCGGCTCAAATTTTGCCCAATACGTGTTTTCAATTTGCCAATTTTTTAAATTCCTTTTGCGATTGTCTTTGAAGTTTAGTGTTGTGTATGATTCAACAGAAGTTCCATGGGGCTTTTGAATCCCCCGTCCTTATCCTACCTTCTCACATCTGTAGAGTTCAATAAGGGACGTCCCCAGAGTTATTGCGAAATGTGAAATTCATTTCTCCTTGCAATAAAACCGAACTATTCTTACGAAGTAGGTTCTCATTTGCATATTGTCCGGTAAGTAGTATATAGAAGACGGGACGAGCCCCCTTTTGCCGGGGGAGATAACTCTTTTGTGGAGGGTACGTGGAGGAGAGGAGACAGGGGGCGCCACCAGCTCAAGAGACTAAAAACTACCTCCACCACAGAAGAGTTCCAATCTAGGGGGAGGTAACTCTGGGTGACTATAGCTCCGGCAAAGGGCCCCTGGGCATGTATTCTTCCGCGGTGATGCGGTCTGGCGGTGATGCGGTCGCGGGAAAAAGCTTCCGCGGAGAAAAAGTAGTCCCCAGACTTCCAATACGCTGCATGGTCCGATTGGGTCGAGTGAGGTATCAAAGTGAAGCATTCGTGAAGGGGCATCCAGTCATGGGTGGGTGTATGTAAAATTTCTCCGGAAAAAAAAGCGGAACACGGACTTTACGCTTAAAATAGGGGGAAACCCCTATCAACCCTAGCCAAGAGGGCTAATATCGTGCCCCGGGCTTATTGGGACCTGCCTATCAAGTCAATGGGGTGGGTGCGTGTAAAATTAGGATTTTTTTCCGAAACTATAAAAAGCGGAATACGGACTTTACCCCTAAAATAGGGGAAAACCCCTATCAACTCTAGCCAAAAGGGCTAATATCGGTCCCCGGGCTTATCGGGGCCTGCCTATCAAGTCAATGGGGTGGGTGCATGTAAAATTAGGATTTTTTCCCGAAACTATAAAAAGCGCAATACGGACTTTACCCCTACAATATGGGTCTGTATTATACAATATAAGGGAAAATGCCTGTATGGGGTATGGGGATGGTCAATTTTTTTTTGTGGGTGTTACTATGGGTTGTGGGGTCGCGTTTTTCTCGTCTCGCCAAGAAAATGACAATGGGAAGGGTCCCGGAGCGAATCGGTGAAATTTTTGGGAAAAGTCACCGAGGTCTGTATATAGGCCCATAGGCTGGCCATGGGGGGTATAGGTCCAACCCGGGAAATTCACACACGTTCATTGTGATATGGGTTGCTTGGATTTGTTTTTCACGTCTCGTCATTTAGAACACGATGGGATGGGTCCCGGAGCGAAACGGTGAAATTTTTCGAAAAAGTCACCGAGGCCTGGGTAGGCCCATAGGCCTATACTGCATGGCTATGGGTGTATAGGTCCATACGGGGTGGACGTTTTGGGATCTAGGTGGGCCACTAATGGCCCGATGGGGTCGTGTGAGGTATCAATATGAAGCCTATGTGAGGGGGCAACCGATGGGATGGATGTGGGGTAGGAATATCGTCATTCTGCGCATGCGCAATAGACAAAGTGTATGGAAATAGACGTTTTGGGATCTAGTGGAGCCGATTGGATCGAGTGAGGTATCAATGTGAAGCCTATGTGAGGGGGCATCTGATGGGGTGAGTGCGGGGTTGAAATATCGTCACTCTGCGCATGCGCAGTGGACAAAGGGTATGGAAATAGACGTTTTGGGGTCTAGGTGGGCCACTAGTGGGCCGATGGGATCGAGTGAGGTATCCATGTGAAGCCTATGTGATGGGGCTAGACTAGGGTGGCGTTTCCATTCTGCTGCGCAGGTCACGTGGGTTGTGACGTCACTTCCGGGTTTCACCTCCAAACCCAGAAGAGTTCCAATGTTCTCTTAGACGTCCGGATGTTCAACCTCCGGGTTTTTCCCGGCCCGGCCCGGCCCGGCCCGCCCCGGCCGCAGCGCGCGCGCGCGGGTTCTCCGGCCGCACGCGCGCGCGCGCGTCATCACCGGCAGTGGGCGGATGAATGTCGGGTCAAAAGGTCAAAGGTCACATCCAGGTCAAAAGGTCCAAGGTCTCCCTTTCGGCAAGGTTCGGAGACAATGTTGCGGCATCGATATACAGAGATTGAACCCCCAAAAAGGGGATTGTAACTTAACCTGGGAAGGATGGGCAGTTCCATTTGGACCAATCAGCGGTCGAGAAAAAGAGCCAATGAGCGATCGACCCCGATTTGAGGAATGTTCACAGCATCTTTGACGTCATCGGTGACGTCATCAGTACGAGTAGTAGCGAAAGTGGGAATTTTGGGGCAGTGAAGGAAGGTATTTGGTGTAGAGATGGACCATCCTTGGTCCGAATGCGTCCTGTGGGGTGTCATTGTCCTGTATTGTACCATATTTGTCCTGTATTATACAATATATGTTCTGTATTATACCAAATCTGTGCTGTATTATACAGTATCTGTCCTGTATTATACCAAATCTGTGGTGTATTATACCACAGGTTTCCTGTATTGTACCATATATGTCCTGTATTATACATTATATGTTCTGTATTATACAATCGGATAGCGGTTGTCGTGAATAACAAGTTCAGCAATGTTTATATAGTTTATTATCCCCAATGTTACATCATACCCAGGCTGGGGGAGCCGCCCTGGGTATGTTTAGTATGTTCACAGCAAAACAAATTGAAATATCAAACACCATGTTTTATTATTTAACGCACCGTCACATTAGGTACAAGTGTTTACTGAGCTCAAGTCAACGATCAGCATGTAGACATAGAGAGTATGTGCGGCATGTTATGGTATTCATCAGTGCACGGGTGACACATTCAACCGATGGCGGTGGTCGGTCAGCTTGGTAAGGAAAAACGTGACATTGGTTACCCTCTCTACCACCCATTGTATGTTGGGGCGTTGACGATGTGCCCATCTCAAGGCATCCACGGTGTCCAGTATCTCCAGCATCGTCTCTAGTGACCTCCGGTTAATGATGGTGAACGGCTGGTCAGACACGTAGATATTATTGCCGGGATAATAATACCGTAACTGGTCCGTCGAAAGCGACATTCAATTTGAAGGCCGTAGTTTGATCTTTGAAGATGGCTTCCACGTAGCTGCGTAGACGGGTGCGGTTGGTCAGTGGGAAATTGTAAATATCTTGAATAGGGCCATGAGGGTGGAAACAGTGCCGTGTCATGGACCAATGGCGCCGATCGATGTCACTCACTGGATGGTTGTCCTGTAAGAGATCGCCCAGAAAATGTTCGATGTTGTCAGGCGTATGACTCGAAACCGTAACGCTGGGGTCCGGCTGGATATCCAGGCTCTTCTGAACTGTGGGTATAGGCGGGCTCTCCTTCATCGCATCACCAGTGGCGTTCGTCTCCCCGGGCTTATCTTCACTGGGTCTGACCTTCCGCGGCTCCTCTTCAGTAGGAAGTTGTCGCTCATGCCATGGTACCGGGGCATGAATCAAACGTTGGTGTCGCAGCAACTGACTGCGTCGTTTGAAGAGTTGACCACAATCCTCGCATGGACGCTTGGGTGGCCCATGAATTCCCGATTAAATGACCGTGCGCAGGTTATACAAGTATACAGTCCATCGTTGTGGGTGTAGGCCTCGTGGCGTCGTAAATTATCTAGACGAGTAAACTGCTTCTGGCAAGTTGTGCAAGTGAACATCTTGGTGGTTGACAGAGTGTCTGATGAAACGGCCAGGCCGCTTCCCTTTTATAGCACGCTAGCTGGTGATCTATTTTTAGCACACTCAGTTCAGCTATCTCCAAGTCGAGGGCCGAGCCGTGACATCTTCGGTAACCTCCGTGTCTCTTCGGTCACCTCCGTGTCTCTTCGGTAACCTCCGTGACATCTTCGGTCATCTCCGTGTCTCTTCGGTCACCTCCGTACCGTCAACGATCAGCATGTAGACATATAGAGTATGAACGGCATATTATGGTATTCATCAGTGCATGAGTGACGCATTCAGCTTTGGAACAAGTAGTCCCCATTGTCGATAAGGTACTATCTCTATAGGAGCCACATAACCAATCAGAATAGTACGTATCACGGACTACACCCGTAGAGCTACATCTAGGCGCGCATGTGTGACATGGTCTATAAAACACGTCCCTCTGGATCCCACACCTTCATTTCTACGGTTGCAGAGCCATGACGGAGATCCAGCCCTGTGCGACTCGCATTTTACAGCATGCCACCGTGGTTAATTCACTCACGGGTTACCGAGCAGTGGTCCGGTCCGGCGTCATCACCGGCAGTGCGCGGATGAATGTCGGGTCAAAAGGTCAAAGGTCACATCCAGGTCAAAAGGTCCAAGGTCTCCCTTTCGGCAAGGTTCGGAGACAATGTTGCGGCATCGATATACAGAGCTTGAACCCCCAAAAAGGGGATTGTAAGTTAACCTGGGAAGGATGGGCAGTTCCATTTGGACCAATCAGCGGTCGAGAAAAAGAGCCAATGAGCGATCGATCCCGATTTGAGGAATGTTCACAGCATCTTTGACGTCATCGGTGACGTCATCAGTACGAGTAGTAGCGAAAGTGGGAATTTTGGGGCAGTGAAGGAAGGTATTTGGTGTAGAGATGGACCATCCTTGGTCCGAATGCGTCCTGTGGGGTGTCATTGTCCTGTATTGTACCATATTTGTCCTGTATTATACAATATATGTTCTGTATTATACCAAATCTGTGCTGTATTATACAGTATCTGTCCTGTATTATACCAAATCTGTGGTGTATTATACCACAGGTTTCCTGTATTGTACCATATATGTCCTGTATTATACATTATATGTTCTGTATTATACAATCGGATAGCGGTTGTCGTGAATAACAAGTTCAGCAATGTTTATATAGTTTATTATCCCCAATGTTACATCATACCCAGGCTGGGGGAGCCGCCCTGGGTATGTTTAGTATGTTCACAGCAAAACAAATTGAAATATCAAACACCATGTTTTATTATTTAACGCACCGTCACATTAGGTACCAGTGTTTACTGAGCTCAAGTCAACGATCAGCATGTAGACATAGAGAGTATGTGCGGCATGTTATGGTATTCATCAGTGCACGGGTGACGCATTCAACCGATGGCGGTGGTCGGTCAGCTTGGTAAGGAAACACGTGACATTGGTTACCCTCTCTACCACCCATTGTATGTTGGGGCGTTGACGATGTGCCCATCTCAAGGCATCCACGGTGTCCAGTATCTCCAGCATCGTCTCTAGTGACCTCCGGTTAATGATGGTGAACGGCTGGTCAGACACGTAGATATTATTGCCGGGATAATAATACCGTAACTGGTCCGTCGAAAGCGACATTCAATTTGAAGGCCGTAGTTTGATCTTTGAAGATGGCTTCCACGTAGCTGCGTAGACGGGTGCGGTTGGTCAGTGGGAAATTGTAAATATCTTGAATAGGGCCATGAGGGTGGAAACAGTGCCGTGTCATGGACCAATGGCGCCGATCGATGTCACTCACTGGATGGTTGTCCTGTAAGAGATCGCCCAGAAAATGTTCGATGTTGTCAGGCGTATGACTCGAAACCGTAACGCTGGGGTCCGGCTGGATATCCAGGCTCTTCTGAACTGTGGGTATAGGCGGGCTCTCCTTCATCGCATCACCAGTGGCGTTCGTCTCCCCGGGCTTATCTTCACTGGGTCTGACCTTCCGCGGCTCCTCTTCAGTAGGAAGTTGTCGCTCATGCCATGGTACCGGGGCATGAATCAAACGTTGGTGTCGCAGCAACTGACTGCGTCGTTTGAAGAGTTGACTACAATCCTCGCATGGACGCTTGGGTGGCCCATGAATTGAACGTTCGTGGCGCAGTAAAGCATCTTCCCGATTAAATGACCGTGCGCAGGTTATACAAGTATACAGTCCATCGTTGTGGGTGGAGGCCTCGTGGCGTCGTAAATTATCTAGACGAGTAAACTGCTTCTGGCAAGTTGTGCAAGTGAACATCTTGGTGGTTGACAGAGTGTCTGATGAAACGGCCAGGCCGCTTCCCTTTTATAGCACGCTAGCTGGTGATCTATTTTTAGCACACTCAGTTCAACTATCCCCAAGTCGAGGGCCGAGCCGTGACATCTTCGGTAACCTCCGTGTCTCTTCGGGCACCTCCGTGTCTCTTCGGTCACCTCCGTGTCTTTTCGGTGACGTCCGTGACTCTTCGGGCACCTTCCGTGTCTCTCCGGTAACCTCGTGACATCTTCGGTCATCTCCGTGTCTCTTCGGTCACCTCCGTACCGTCAACGATCAGCATGTAGACATATAGAGTATGTCCGGCATATTATGGTATTCATCAGTGCATGAGTGACGCATTCAGCCAATGGGGGTGGTCGGTCAGCTTGGTAACGAAAAACGTAACATTGGTCACCCTCTCTACGACCCATTGTGTGTTGGGGCGTTGTGTTTTACCCTGGACCCCGATCTATGGACGGCTTTGGAACAAGTAGTCCCCATTGTCGATAAGGTACTATCTCTATAGGAGCCACATAACCAATCAGAATAGTACGTATCACGGACTACACCCGTAGAGCTACATCTAGGCGCGCATGTGTGACATAGTCTATAAAACACGTCCCTCTGGATCCCACACCTTCATTTCTACGGTTGCAGAGCCATGACGGAGATCCAGCCCTATGCGACTCGCATTTTACAGCATGCCACCGTGGTTAATTCACTCACGGGTTACCGAGCAGTGGTCCGGTCCGGCGTCATCACCGGCAGTGCGCGGATGAATGTCGTGTCAAAAGGTCAAAGGTCACATCCAGGTCAAAAGGTCCAAGGTCTCCCTTTCGGCAAGGTTCGGAGACAATGTTGCGGCATCGATATACAGAGCTTGAACCCCAAAAAAGGGGATTGTAAATTAACCTGGGAAGGATGGGCAGTTCCATTTGGACCAATCAGCGGTCGAGAAAAAGAGCCAATGAGCGATCGACCCCGATTTGAGGAATGTTCACAGCATCTTTGACGTCATCGGTGACGTCATCAGTACGAGTAGTAGCGAAAGTGGGAATTTTGGGGCAGTGTAGAGATGGACCATCCTTGGTCCGAATGCGTCCTGTGGGGTGTCATTGTCCTGTATTGTACCATATTTGTCCTGTATTATACAATATATGTTCTGTATTATACCAAATCTGTGCTGTATTATACAGTATCTGTCCTGTATTATACCAAGTCTGTGGTGTATTATACCACAGGTTTCCTGTATTGTACCATATATGTCCTGTATTATACATTATATGTTCTGTATTATACAATCGGATAGCGGTTGTCGTGAATAACAAGTTCAGCAATGTTTATATAGTTTATTATCCCCAATGTTACATCATACCCAGGCTGGGGGAGCCGCCCTGGGTATGTTTAGTATGTTCACAGCAAAACAAATTGAAATATCAAACACCATGTTTTATTATTTAACGCACCGTCACATTAGGTACAAGTGTTTACTGAGCTCAAGTCAACGATCAGCATGTAGACATAGAGAGTATGTGCGGCATGTTATGGTATTCATCAGTGCGCGGGTGACGCATTCAACCGATGGCGGTGGTCGGTCAGCTTGGTAAGGAAAAACGTGACATTGGTTACCCTCTCTACCACCCATTGTATGTTGGGGCGTTGACGATGTGCCCATCTCAAGGCATCCACGGTGTCCAGTATCTCCAGCATCGTCTCTAGTGACCTCCGGTTAATGATGGTGAACGGCTGGTCAGACACGTAGATATTATTGCCGGGATAATAATACCGTAACTGGTCCGTCGAAAGCGACATTCAATTTGAAGGCCGTAGTTTGATCTTTGAAGATGGCTTCCACGTAGCTGCGTAGACGGGTGCGGTTGGTCAGTGGGAAATTGTAAATATCTTGAATAGGGCCATGAGGGTGGAAACAGTGCCGTGTCATGGACCAATGGCGCCGATCGATGTCACTCACTGGATGGTTGTCCTGTAAGAGATCGCCCAGAAAATGTTCGATGTTGTCAGGCGTATGACTCGAAACTGTAACGCTGGGGTCCGGCTGGATATCCAGGCTCTTCTGAACTGTGGGTATAGGCGGGCTCTCCTTCATCGCATCACCAGTGGCGTTCGTCTCCCCGGGCTTATCTTCACTGGGTCTGACCTTCCGCGGCTCCTCTTCAGTAGGAAGTTGTCGCTCATGCCATGGTACCGGGGCATGAATCAAACGTTGGTGTCGCAGCAACTGACTGCGTCGTTTGAAGAGTTGACCACAATCCTCGCATGGACGCTTGGGTGGCCCATGAATTGAACGTTCGTGGCGCAGTAAAGCATCTTCCCGATTAAATGACCGTGCGCAGGTTATACAAGTATACAGTCCATCGTTGTGGGTGTAGGCCTCGTGGCGTCGTAAATTATCTAGACGAGTAAACTGCTTCTGGCAAGTTGTGCAAGTGAACATCTTGGTGGTTGACAGAGTGTCTGATGAAACGGCCAGGCCGCTTCCCTTTTATAGCACGCTAGCTGGTGATCTATTTTTAGCACACTCAGTTCAACTATCCCCAAGTCGAGGGCCGAGCCGTGACATCTTCGGTAACCTCCGTGTCTCTTCGGGCACCTCCGTGTCTCTTCGGTCACCTCCGTGTCTTTTCGGTGACGTCCGTGACTCTTCGGGCACCTTCGTGTCTCTCCGGTAACCTTCGTGACATCTTCGGTCATCTCCGTGTCTCTTCGGTCACCTCCGTACCGTCAACGATCAGCATGTAGACATATAGAGTATGTCCGGCATATTATGGTATTCATCAGTGCATGAGTGACGCATTCAGCCAATGGGGGTGGTCGGTCAGCTTGGTAACGAAAAACGTAACATTGGTCACCCTCTCTACGACCCATTGTGTGTTGGGGCGTTGTGTTTTACCCTGGACCCCGATCTATGGACGGCTTTGGAACAAGTAGTCCCCATTGTCGATAAGGTACTATCTCTATAGGAGCCACATAACCAATCAGAATAGTACGTATCACGGACTACACCCGTAGAGCTACATCTAGGCGCGCATGTGTGACATGGTCTATAAAACACGTCCCTCTGGATCCCACACCTTCATTTCTACGGTTGCAGAGCCATGACGGAGATCCAGCCCTATGCGACTCGCATTTTACAGCATGCCACCGTGGTTAATTCACTCACGGGTTACCGAGCAGTGGTCCGGTCCGGCGTCATCACCGGCAGTGCGCGGATGAATGTCGTGTCAAAAGGTCAAAGGTCACATCCAGGTCAAAAGGTCCAAGGTCTCCCTTTCGGCAAGGTTCGGAGACAATGTTGCGGCATCGATATACAGAGCTTGAACCCCAAAAAAGGGGATTGTAAATTAACCTGGGAAGGATGGGCAGTTCCATTTGGACCAATCAGCGGTCGAGAAAAAGAGCCAATGAGCGATCGACCCCGATTTGAGGAATGTTCACAGCATCTTTGACGTCATCGGTGACGTCATCAGTACGAGTAGTAGCGAAAGTGGGAATTTTGGGGCAGTGAAGGAAGGTATTTGGTGTAGAGATGGACCATCCTTGGTCCGAATGCGTCCTGTGGGGTGTCATTGTCCTGTATTGTACCATATTTGTCCTGTATTATACAATATATGTTCTGTATTATACCAAATCTGTGCTGTATTATACAGTATCTGTCCTGTATTATACCAAATCTGTGGTGTATTATACCACAGGTTTCCTGTATTGTACCATATATGTCCTGTATTATACATTATATGTTCTGTATTATACAATCGGATAGCGGTTGTCGTGAATAACAAGTTCAGCAATGTTTATATAGTTTATTATCCCCAATGTTACATCATACCCAGGCTGGGGGAGCCGCCCTGGGTATGTTTAGTATGTTCACAGCAAAACAAATTGAAATATCAAACACCATGTTTTATTATTTAACGCACCGTCACATTAGGTACAAGTGTTTACTGAGCTCAAGTCAACGATCAGCATGTAGACATAGAGAGTATGTGCGGCATGTTATGGTATTCATCAGTGCACGGGTGACGCATTCAACCGATGGCGGTGGTCGGTCAGCTTGGTAAGGAAAAACGTGACATTGGTTACCCTCTCTACCACCCATTGTATGTTGGGGCGTTGACGATGTGCCCATCTCAAGGCATCCACGGTGTCCAGTATCTCCAGCATCGTCTCTAGTGACCTCCGGTTAATGATGGTGAACGGCTGGTCAGACACGTAGATATTATTGCCGGGATAATAATACCGTAACTGGTCCGTCGAAAGCGACATTCAATTTGAAGGCCGTAGTTTGATCTTTGAAGATGGCTTCCACGTAGCTGCGTAGACGGGTGCGGTTGGTCAGTGGGAAATTGTAAATATCTTGAATAGGGCCATGAGGGTGGAAACAGTGCCGTGTCATGGACCAATGGCGCCGATCGATGTCACTCACTGGATGGTTGTCCTGTAAGAGATCGCCCAGAAAATGTTCGATGTTGTCAGGCGTATGACTCGAAACCGTAACGCTGGGGTCCGGCTGGATATCCAGGCTCTTCTGAACTGTGGGTATAGGCGGGCTCTCCTTCATCGCATCACCAGTGGCGTTCGTCTCCCCGGGCTTATCTTCACTGGGTCTGACCTTCCGCGGCTCCTCTTCAGTAGGAAGTTGTCGCTCATGCCATGGTACCGGGGCATGAATCAAACGTTGGTGTCGCAGCAACTGACTGCGTCGTTTGAAGAGTTGACCACAATCCTCGCATGGACGCTTGGGTGGCCCATGAATTGAACGTTCGTGGCGCAGTAAAGCATCTTCCCGATTAAATGACCGTGCGCAGGTTATACAAGTATACAGTCCATCGTTGTGGGTGGAGGCCTCGTGGCGTCGTAAATTATCTAGACGAGTAAACTGCTTCTGGCAAGTTGTGCAAGTGAACATCTTGGTGGTTGACAGAGTGTCTGATGAAACGGCCAGGCCGCTTCCCTTTTATAGCACGCTAGCTGGTGATCTATTTTTAGCACACTCAGTTCAACTATCCCCAAGTCGAGGGCCGAGCCGTGACATCTTCGGTAACCTCCGTGTCTCTTCGGGCACCTCCGTGTCTCTTCGGTCACCTCCGTGTCTTTTCGGTGACGTCCGTGACTCTTCGGGCACCTTCGTGTCTCTCCGGTAACCTCCGTGACATCTTCGGTCATCTCCGTGTCTCTTCGGTCACCTCCGTACCGTCAACGATCAGCATGTAGACATATAGAGTATGTACGGCATATTATGGTATTCATCAGTGCATGAGTGACGCATTCAGCCAATGGGGGTGGTCGGTCAGCTTGGTAACGAAAAACGTAACATTGGTCACCCTCTCTACGACCCATTGTGTGTTGGGGCGTTGTGTTTTACCCTGGATCCCGATCTATGGACGGCTTTGGAACAAGTAGTCCCCATTGTCGATAAGGTACTCGTTTTACGAGACGAAATTACAGCTTGTCGTAAAAACACAGCAAGACTACTACACGGTGGAGCAGATTTTGAAAACGGAACGTCGGCGTGACAAACTGTTTCATTTCGTGAAATGGCAAGGTTGGCCCAGTTCCTTCAATTCCTGGGTGGCGGCCAACCAGGTGAAACGACTATAAAGCCAGACACCACTACCGTCATCCTTCATTCCACGTTCGACTACGGTGCTATGGACAAGCAGCAGCTGCCTCTGAACACAGCGTCTCCCAAAACGCGCAAAGCACAAGTGGGCTTTGTGGTGATATTGCTAACCCTGCTGAGTGTGTTGTACGGAGGTGTGTTTTACGACGTAGCCTATGTCAGCACGCTACTTAACCAACTGAGAACACCAGCCAACAGTGAAACCAGTCTACAGATAGCACCAGTCAACCCCGTATCGAGCCCAGTCACCACCACACCCCGTGTACAAGCCACATCGAGATCCACACCAAGCTCCACACCTACACCAAGTTCACCCACTACGTCTGAAAACCCACCGGATTTCATCGCTCACAGTGAACAGACAACGACGACCGACGTTGTACACACCACCATCATCCCTCACAGTGAACAGACAACGACGACCGACGTTGTACCCACCACCACCACTCCAGTTCACTCGTACCAAATTTACAAGAGCGGGTTACCACGACAGCGCATACAGCTCGAACCATGGACCCTCGGTGGCAGCATCCCTTCACTTGCGTCATCGCAGGACCGACGGGTTCCGGCAAAACGCACTTCGTCAGGAAGCTCCTTCAACACACCGACAGCATGATCACCCCACCCATTGCCCGAGTCGTGTGGTGTTATGGAGAATGGCAGGAAGCGTATGCAGCAATGCCCCACACCACGTTCGTGGAAGGCCTACCCAACCTGGCCGATTTGGAACCCGACACCTTGGTGGTTCTGGATGATCTCATGGCGGAGACAGATGCGCGGGTCACCCAACTCTTTACCAAAGGCAGCCACCATCGACGGCTCAGCATCATCTACATTGTGCAGAATCTGTTCAGTAAAAACAAAGAACATCGGAACATCAGCTTAAATGCCCACTACCTGGTGGTCTTCAAAAACCCGAGAGATACCACTCAACTGCTGCACCTGGCGAGACAGATGTATCCCGGCCGCACACCGTTGGAAGCCTTTAAAGATGCCACAACCCCTCAGCACGGGTATATGCTCTTCGACCTCAAGCAAGCCACCCCCGACCACCTTCGACTACGGACCGGCATCTTTCCCGGAGAGACCCACCACGTGTACATGCAAAAATAATGTAAACACACCCACAGTGGCGCCCCCAGCTGGGGTGTGTGTGTTTGATGATGGGGATAATAAAAAGAATGAATACCACAGCATGGTTGACTTTGTCTCTGTTCTCTGAAGTGGATAAAAAGGGCAGAGTTGTGGGTTCTGGCATTAGTTGTACATGATGTCTGCGCGAGTACGGAAGCACGCTCCCACGCTCCGTGTATTGAAGACGGCCCACCCGAGTTGGTCCGAACCATGGTACGCGGTGCGGACCCTGACCTTGTACGCTGTCTGTGCGAGATCGGGTACAGCCTGTTAAAAGGCAACGCACCACTGACTCCGGCTCAGAAGACCAAGTTGGCCAAGCATAAGACAGGTCTCCGAACCTTAGTCCAGAAGCGGGTCCCTCAAACACAAAAGAAAAAGGTGTTACAGAAAGGCGGCTTTCTCGGGGCCATCTTAGCACCGTTGGCCGCTTCCGTGTTGGGTCCAGTATTGGGTGGACTCTTCGGCCGACAATGAACCACACGACAAAAATGGTCCTCGTCGAACCACGGTTCCTTCAAAACCTCCAATCACCCTACCCTGTCCCACCTACGGTGAAGACCATAAACACCCTCGATGGAGAGATGCAACAGATCTTACAGAGACCGGGGTTAAGCGACAGTGAGAAAGTACAACGGTACAATGAGACGCTTCAACGGTACATGACGTTCATGGACCAATACAAAACCTTCTCTACCCCACCACCACCACCACCACCACGTGACACACCGCCGACCTCAGCACCGCTCCAACAGCCGCCATTACCAGGGGTAGCACCCACAGCCCCACAGTGGGTGGAAGACGAAGTGCTGAAGAGTGTACCTGCATCGTTCAAGAAACAAGCTGGCCTGGTATTACAACGGATGAAACAGAATCCTAACATGACTTGGAATGATAAAGGCGAACTCCTGGTACAGAATCAGGTGGTCCCGGGGACCCACATGACGGATTTAGTGAATGACCTGATGCGTAAACGCAGGTCGCACACGGATCCTCGAGGATGGGAGGTCTTCGCTCAAGGCTTGAAAGACATGCATGTACCACAGGAATTGGTGGGGAACCCCCACCGCTGGGCCTTTATGGAGCGAACCCAGCAATCGCCGAGTGGCCCACTACCTTCTTGGGAATCCGAATGGGAACCGGAGTCACCCCCCAAAACACCACCACCACAAAGGGCGCCTTCTTTTCAGACCTTTAAAAACCACACACCCCACATCTCCAGGGCCGTGGCACGTAGCAAGTCACCGCGACGAACACGACGCCGGACACAACCGCCCAAGGCCTGGAACACCTATTAAAACCAACAGCAGCAGCAGGACAGCTCAGTCGCCATGTTTTACCTCACCCTACCCAGTAACAGTTCGCTGGATGTGTTTCCTGACAACACCGTGGCCAAGTACGTGACCCAGTTACCGCAACCGTTGCATTTACCTGAGCGCTGGGAATGTGGCCTCGTGGATATCCAATACCCTTACTCGTGGTACAACGTGCGAGCCAATGAAGTGTGGTACGAGGTGACCTACGAAGGCAAAAACACCCGACTCACCCTCCCCGAAGGCCAATACGATACCCCCAAGGAGTTCATGGGTGGGCTGTCAAGATTATTAGAGCATTATAAGGCTCTACGGGAGGTCACGAATACTTCAAAATCCATCAAATCCTTTCCCTTCAAGAATCACGTGGAATCACGATTACAACGCACACAACGACAAGGCACAGCTTATCGTCACCGCCAACGCGAGTGTCGTACTGAGTTCTATCCTACAGCAAATGCTGGGTTTCGATCTACAAACGTTCGCTGGTCCCACCGCCCACCAAGGCGAGATCCCGATGGATATGAAGTCGGGTATGTACGGACTCTACGTCTACTCGGACGTGGTGGACAACCACATCGTGGGCGATATCAACACACCTCTGTTACGGGTGGTCCCCATTAAAAAGACGTATGGAGATCAAGTCACCCACAGTTTCACCCACATGCTCTACCTGCCCGTACGACAAACCGACATCAACACTATCACGGTGGATATAAGAGATGACACGGGACGACCGGTGGCATTCGAACGCGGGAAAGTGGTGCTGACACTTCATTTTCGACAAGCACGTGCTCCCCACTTTGCATAATGAAAGTACCTTACGAGTGCGATGCACGCAGCTATATGAACTATTATGCCCAACAGGCCGGGGGTGGCTTTCCGGTCTTTAGCGGTGCACGCATGCAACGAGGACATGGACTGGGGAACATACTCGGCAGCATCGTGAAAACGTTCCTGCCCTTGGTGACGCGTGGGGTGAAAGCAATCGGCAAACAAGCGGTACGCAGTGGACTGCAAGTGGCCGGTGATGTCTTGGGGGTACGGCACCCAAAGAATCCTTGAAACGGCGGGCCAAAGAAGCGGGAGGCGTCTTGGTGGCCAAAGCACAACGCACCGTAGGGAATAAAAGAGCTGCCCCACCGAGACCACGCACCAGTCGACGACCGACCCAGCGACGACGCACATCGAAGACCCAGGATATCTTTTCTTAAAACATGTCCTTGATCCACGCCGAGTCCTGCCGCTCCACCAACAGTGAATTTGATTTGTGGACCGTGCCGCCCACACAGACCAGTGCCGAACAAGGATTATGGGTGGAGCATCTCCCGCTCTCCAGCATCAACGAAACAGGGCCCATCGAGTTCACCATCAGTAATGCGGATACGGCCTATGTGGATTTAGCCCATACATACTTGTATGTGAAAGCCAAGGTGGTCAATGGGGATGGTTCCAGAATCATCCAAGCTGCAACGGTGGGCCCGACGAATCTCTGGCTGCACTCGATGGTTCAACAGGTGGATATTTTTCTCAGCGACAAATTCATCAGTGACTCGACCAACACGTACCCCTATCGAGCCTACATCGAGACACTGTTGTCGTATGGCCGAGAGGCTAAAAAATCTCAGCTGACAACCGCTTTATTCTACCAGGACACACCCGAGCACATGGACACGGTGGACAATATGGGATATAACAAACGGAAGGCTTTCACTGCGAACGGTGCCTCGGTGGATCTCATGGGTCGACTGCACGCAGACATGTTCATGCAAGACCGGTACCTCTTGAACAAGATCCCCATCAAAATCCGACTGATACGGGCGCCTCCGACCTTCGCCTTGATGGCCACTAACGTAGATGGGCATGCAGCTGACTATAAGATTGTCATCCAAGACGCAGTCCTGTATGTCCGAAAAGTGAAACCGAATCCAGCCGTTCAATTGGGACACATGAAAGCCTTGGAAAGAAAACCAGGCCAGTACCCTAACCGACGTGTACAAACCAAAGTGTTCTCTGTGCCTGCTGGAAATATGAGCGCCAACAAAGAAAACCTGTTCCTGGGGGAACTATCCAAGCGATTGATCCTGGCCTGTGTGGAAAATACCAGTTTCAGCGGAGCCTACCAAGAGAATTCGTTTGACTTTAAACATTTCGGCATCAATTTTGTGGCCCTGCATGTGGATAGACAACATGTCCCAGCCACGGCCTTAACACCGAACTTTGGGCGCAGGAATTTCATTCGAGCCTAGCAGAGCCTGTTTACAGCCACCGGTCAAATCAACCAGGACGAAGGGAATTTGATCATTCGGGAGGACTACGTGAACGGATACACGTTGTTCTGTTTCGATCTGACCCCCACCTTAGAGAACGACCATCAGCTGGCCCTGGCCAAGCAAGGCAATTTACGGTTGGAAATCCACTTTGCACGAGCCCTCGCGACCACCGTCAATGTGATCTGCTACGCCGAGTTTGACAACATCATTCAAGTGGACAAAGCGCGCAACGTCCTGTGTGACTTTTCCACCTAACATGGATACAGACCAGATAACCACCGTGCTGGAGAATGACCCAGGGACACGTATGGTCTTTCAAGGGGTGTTCGCCCGAGATGTGTTCCAATTAGACCGTATGTATCCTGCTGCTTACGTTCTCAACACGGACCCGATGGATCGGCCCGGTGAACATTGGGTGGCCGTGTACTTGACAGAACAGCAGGGCGAATACTTTGACCCGTACGGCCTGCCACCCCTCCATCCCGATTTAACAGACTTCATGGATCAAGGCACAGAGACGTGGTGTTGGAACAGTCAAACGTTGCAAAGCCTGGCCAGTAGCGTGTGCGGACAATATTGCTTGTTTTACCTGTACCATCGATGCCGGGGAAGACCCTTATCTACCATCGTACAGATGTTTGACGAGTACCCCAAGGCCGAGGACCGCGATGTACTCGTATATGACTGGGCCGCCCATCATTTCAATGTACAAGCCCCGTTCTGGGCTTAAGTTCTTTCAATGTACACACGCCCGCTGTTCTGGGCTTAAGTTTACAAGCCCCCTGTTCTGGGCTTCAGTTCTTTCAATGTACAAGCCCCCTGTTCTGTTCTCACGTTGTTGTTGTTACTGAATAAAAAACAAAATGAGATCTCACCAAAAAACCCTATCTTGTGGGTTTTCTATATGAGCATAATGCATGAAACTGGCTTTGAACACCGTATTAGCCAATCAGTGGCCTAGAATGGAGCCAAAGGTAACCCATCCATGTCCAGAAAACATTACCCGGGTGTACAAGAACCCGGATGTAGGCGAAAGCATCCCAGTACCCGGATGTAGGCGCAGACGTGAGCGAAATTCTAGTACCCGTCCATTGGTTCTTTTATCGATCGCTCATTGGCTCTTTTTCCCGACCGCTGATTGGTCCAAATGGAACTGCCCATCCTTCCCAGGTTAATTTACAATCCCCTTTTGGGGTTCAAGCTCTGTATATCGATGCCGCAACATTGTCTCCGAACCTTGCCGAAAGGGAGACCTTGGACCTTTTGACCTGGATGTGACCTTTGACCTTTTGACCCGACATTCATCCGCGCACTGCCGGTGATGACGCGCGCGCGCGCGTGCGGCCGGAGAACCCGCGCGCGCGCGCTGAGGCCGGGGCGGGCCGGGCCGGGCCGGGAAAACCCCCGGAGGTTGAACATCCGGAAGTCTAAGAGAACATTGGAACTCTTCTGGGTTTGGAGGTGAAACCCGGATGTGACGTCACAACCCACGTGACCTGCGCAGCAGAATGGAAACGACACCCTAGTCTAGCCCCCTCACATAGGCTTCAGATGGATACCTCACTCGATCCCATCGGCCCATTAGTGGCCCACCTAGACCCCAAAACGTCTATTTCCATACCCTTTGTCCACTGCGCATGCGCAGAGTGACGATATTTCAACCCCGCACTCACCCCATCAGATGCCCCCTCACATAGGCTTCACATTGATACCTCACTCGACCCCATCGGACCATTAGTGGCCCACCTAGATCCCAAAACGTCCATCCCGTATGGACCTATACACCCATAGCCATGCAGTATAGGCCTATGGGCCTACCCAGGCCTCGGTGACTTTTTCCAAAAATTTCACCGTTTCGCTCCGGGACCCTTCCCATCGTGTTCTAAATGACGAGACGTGAAAAACAAATCCAAGCAACCCATATCACAATGAACGTGTGTGAATTTCCCAGGTTGGACCTATACCCCCCATGGCCAGCCTATGGGCCTATATACAGACCTCGGTGACTTTTCCCAAAAATTTCACCGATTCGCTCCGGGACCCTTACCATTGTCATTTTCTTGGCGAGACGAGAAAAACGCGACCCCACAACCCATAGTAACACCCACAAACAAAATTTGACCATCCCCATACCCCATACAGGCCTTTTTCCCTTATATTGTATAATACAGACCCTTATTGTAGGGGTAAAGTCCGTATTCCGCTTTTTATAGTTTCGGGAAAAAATCCTAATTTTACATGCACCCACCCCATTGACTTGATAGGCAGGCCCCGATAAGCCCAGGGACCGATATTAGCCCTTTTGGCTAGAGTTGATAGGGGTTTTCCCCTATTTTAAGCGTAAAGTCCGTGTTCCGCTTTTTTTTCCGGAGAAATTTTACATACACCCACCCATGACTGGATGCCCCTTCACGAATGCTTCACTTTGATACCTCACTCGACCCAATCGGACCATGCAGCGTATTTGATGTCTGGGGACTACTTTTTCTCCGCGGAAGCTTTTTCCCGCGACCGCATCACCGCCAGACCGCATCACCGCGGAAGAATACATGCCCAGGGGCCCTTTGCCGGAACTATAGTCACCCAGAGTTACCTCCCTCTAGATTGGAACTCTTCTGTGCTGGAGGTAGTTTTTAGTCTCTTGAGCTGGTGGCGCCCCCTGTCTCCTCTCCTCCACGTACCCTCCACAAAAGAGTTATCTCCCCCGGCAAAAGGGGGCTCGTCCCGTCTTCTATATACTACTCCGGTAGTCAGTGAGTGAGTCCATCCGAATACTTTCGTCTGCAAAATAAGGAGAACCGTTGAATTGAATTGAATTGAATTTATTCACCATATATGTACAGCAGTATAATATAAGAATAGTGATATATTTTAGAGTTGATGGCCGCATATGTGGCGGGAATAAAACCCCAGAGGGATTGATCTATCCCGAATGAGTACGTGAATATATACATATGTAAAACGGCATAAATGGTAAGAATAAGTAAGAAGTATAATGACATGTAGACGCTAAATAGGGTCTTTTGAGCTTAGAGGCGGTGAATAAAACATACATATATATAGCCTCAAAAGTAGCAGTCGAGGATTATATACAGGAGTTATTTAAGAGCTAGAGAGATGAATATACGCTAATACACGAGTTTGTAACTGCAAAGCGTATATACAGACATTGACATTAGAATCTTGATTTTTGGCACGAACGTGCATTAGGGGACTGTTACCAGCAAGTTCTGAGCTAAGCTACTTTTAATGAAAATTTGACCTAAGTGACCTATAACATTACGCTTGGACCCCCAAGTCATCTAGGTGACCTATAAAATTACGCTTGGACCCCCAAGTCCTCTTCCTCACCCTACTTCGTAGGTCCTGTGACGTTAGTCACTCTACGCATGTTATATAGGCAATTTACATCCAGATACTTAGCCATCATGGGCGTCGCTAGGATTTTTCAAAGGGGGGTCGATTATCATAGCACTTTAGGCGAGTGTCCAGGGGCCGCCTAGGCCCCGGAAGCTCCGGGGTCCTATAGCGCCGGAGATGCGTTCTAAGCGTTTTCCCGGAATTAAATCTGAACATAATGTATGCAGATTTAGGGTTATATTATACAGCTCTGGGACCTTAGATGGCCTGAGATGCATTCTGAGCGATTTCCAACAATTAAATTAACACGTCATTCGTCAAATATCAGTATTATGTTATATTCTCTTGTCATCTTGAAAACACAATAATAATGCTTTGGGCCGATATACCTCGTGGGCTAACCCAGTGGCGTCGGAACGTAATTGAAAGTGGGGGACCACTATGACAGCCCAACAGGCGGGGGTCCAGGGGCCGCCTAGGCCCCGGAAGCTCCGGGGTCCTAGATTGCCGGAAATGCGTTCTGAACGTTTTTCCGGAAATAAAACTGATCATATTGCATGCACATTTATGATTCTATTTTCACGATTTTTTTTCGCAATTATAAGCATGCATCGATATTGAAAACATCGCACCTCATGCCTTCATCCATTTGACGTTCTAGTTATATTTAAAACATACAAAACGATGACCTATAGTTCTTGGGAGGGAAACCAATATGCCTACAGATACGATTCATTCACACAAAGATAAAACAAGGAAATCCTCACAGCCCAACAGGCGAGGGTCCACGAGCCGTTTAGGCCCGGAAGCTCCGAAGTCCCGGATTTCCAGAGACGCGTTCTAAGCGTTTTCCCAGAAATAAATTCGAACGTAATGTATGCAGATTTATGGTTCTATATTTTCACGTATGTTTCGCATTTATAAGCACTCGTCGAAATTGAAAAAAATCATACTTCATGCCTGAATCCATTTGACTTTTTAGTTATATTTATCACATAAAAAAAAACACACTATCAAAAAACGATGACCTTTACATCATGGAACATTAGAACCAATATGATAGCGATTCATTTACACAAAGCTAAAAAGAGCGATCCTCACAGCTTGACAGGCGAGGGTCCAGGGGCCGCCTAGGCCCCGGAAGCTCCGGGGTCTCCGGTTGCCGGAGATGCGTTTTACCCGTTTTCCCAGAAACAAATCTGAACACAATGTATATAGATTTATGGTGCTATTTTCACATTTGTTTCGCATAAACCCGCATCGATACTGAAGAATACACCGGACTCCATTTGACTTCCTGGTTTGACACAAACAAAACGGGCTTATATAACACACCCACTACACGTCCTGACACTCTATCTGTAATTTTTATGTGGGGACATGGTCAGGTAGGAATGCTGAAAAGTGGGTGGCCAAAAGATATTCGGGCCCCCCTAAATCAAAAGTGGGGGGGGGGGGGCTGGCCCCTCCGCTTCCGACGCCACTGTAACCATGTTAAAATGATTAAAACTAAACATCATCATATCACTTTCCGATCCATATGTCATTTCATGACTGTGAACATTAAACTTTTGCTGAAAATATCACAATAATATTGTGTAGAATATCAAACTGTGTATCATGGACTATATCTCGTAGCCATTGTGAAATACTGACTGGAAAAATGAAACTAGTATCACTCATTAAAACGTGGCCATGGTAAAATACTGACTAGAAAAAAAATTAAACTGATATATTTTCCGAAATGAAATATCACGAATGTAGTATAGCCTTCAGCAAAGCTTATACATATACAGCTTTCGGTTTATTGCCCGTTTTGCACTTCGCCAACGATAGACCGAGGCTGCCGATGCTTCATTATCAAAACCACACGCATCGAGCAGAAGGAAAAAACCCCACACGAGTTAGTGTTAATGATTAATTGAATAGTAAATTCGCCTGCTTTATCCGTCGAGGGTTCCCCTGCTGTATCCGTCGAGGGTGGAGTCTCATGAACAGAGCTACAGCTCTTTCATAATCCATTTTATGACCATAAAACGGAAAGTCGTGGTAAACCCATTGTTGAGCGAACTGACGCGTCACTATTGGAACGGAGCATGCTTACGAGCCTGGAGACGGACATTTTTTACTTCTTTCTTTTCTTTTTTGTTTTGTTTTTGTTTTCTCTGTTTTTGTTTTGTTTTTGTTTTGCTTTTTCTTCTGTTTTTTTTTTGGCGCGTCCAAGGGGGGGTCGTTCGCACCTGACGACCCCCCCCTAACGACGCCCCTGGCCATGATGACATAAGCATATCACAGCAATTAGGACAGAGATTAATGCTGATTTGATATCCTATCACAATCTCGTGCGCATAATACCACATTTTGAGTGTACTCCGAAATTCAACAAAACAATGGTTTTAAATAAGTATATCTATCGGATTTATGCGAAATATTAACAGTTTTACCCTATCTGGTCTAGCCGATTTGGGGTGACCCCCTCTATATTCTCGCTACCCCTAAGGCTAGAGGGCTGAAACTTATCACACTATACTTTTTCTATATACTGCAAAAATGAGTCCGTAATCGTCGTGAACTTGAAAGGGATATGGTAATATAAAGCGGCATTTTTGCCTATACGTGATGCGGTTGAAATCAAAAAATTAAAATGTCCTAAAATAATTGGGTTTTAATGTAGCGGCAAGAGGAAATATATGTACACAATATGTGAAACGTTTAGTTCGATTGCGTTATGATAATAGTTATGGCATGAAATTGAAATCCACACCATGTGCTATTTCGTGAATAGGGGGTCTAAATCGAAGATGATGTGTGATGTGCGGTGGCATATATATATATCCACCGCTGAAAAATACCTTTTGTCCAAGGGACCTTCGTGTCTAAATGTGTGTCAAATGACTCGATTAGACCCTTATTGACTGAAATAACACAGGCTGAGGGTTTCATTATCATGTCATAACTATAATCATAACGCAATCGTGCTAGAAATTTAACATATTGTGTACATATATTATCTCTTGTCGTCACATTAAAATGCGATTTCAACCGCACCACCAAAATGCCGCCTTATCGTTCCACCTCCTTCAGAGACTATTTTTCTAAATATATGACTGTGATATATAGAAAAGATGGAACATATTTGAATAAAAGTATGGGTCAAATTCGACATTCCTTTGGAAGCCGTAATTGTCGGCATGGGTATTGTGGGTATGATTACAGAAAACTGGCTCAATGTACGACCAAATTATGGGATACAAAAGATTGTCCTTTTTGGTTGCAGCTATATCAATGCAATACTTATTCCCTGAAACACCGAAGAATACATACTCTGTAGCCAGGGTAACAATGGAGAGATAAATTCAGAGTAGATGTCTATAGCCTCCTTTATTACAACAATACTTCCAGAATATTCTGTCTGTTCTAATTGGTGGGTGAATGTACAAATATGTATTATGTATAGATTTCGACTGATAAGCAAAGTTAAATTCTATATAAACCTGAGCACGAAAGAAATCATGGCTGATTTATAAATGCCATTGCACTCCGACTACATCGGTGTTAAAACAACATGGGGTTTCTTGGATATCGACATTGGATATAAACAAACACTTGACAAAGGCGATTACAGCCTGCTGAGCTCATATATCAGGTCATCTTGTATGGAATGTATTCATCCACACACAAGAGACTGACTTTGAGAATAAAGTAACCATGTCCATTTTGAATCTACAGCAATAATTGAAAATTACCTATAACCGTCAAATTATTGCGTTAACCAATCAGATTAAGGCTATCACTACCACCCACCAGTTTGTGAGCCATGTGATGCTCTATACTTGTTCAAAAGTATCATTCCGCACATGTTTACAATGTTGAGAAAGTTTAATATATTTGAATTGGTTAAGGCCAGTTGGTAGATTGTCGCAGATGGTATCTATAGATTACTGAATTTTCAAATCAATATTTAGCAAGGTAAAACCACGGCAAACTGCGCCTAGGAGATGGTCCATATACAACTAATGGTATTGATGACATGGGGCCAAATGATATTTGGTGAGATTTGATTTTGATCGAGTTCTTTCAAATGACATGTAAGCAATGTATGCGATTACCTTATCTATATCCCATAAACTTATCATCCGAATCGTTACATTCATCCTACTCAACATACGCTGTAAATGTTGACCCAGTCGGATTACTGGTGATAAACACCTGGATGCAAATTCTATTGATCAAATTCCATTTCCTTCAGTGATTTCACGCATAAAACCATTCATTATGAAGTCGCCAGTCTTAAAAATGCAAATATATCGCCGAAAGCCGCTCGAAGATATGAACTAATGGCTGTGCTGAGTGTGGAGAAATCTCCTGTAACTATAGACAAACTAGTAGATTAGACAGTACCTTCATACATTACAAAGTGACAAATTGTATATACTGTATTTATTGGACATAAGTAGACAGCAAAATAACTCAATCTAGGTGAAACATAATGGTATATTTAAGAAATACCATCAAGACAAATTCTGCCTTTTCAAATTAACCTTTATTGGTGTTTAGTTCACGGATATTAGTTTTGTTTCAAATTCTCAGTATTTTCTGTTTTTACAGTTATTATACAGGTAGTTTAAACAACTTATCATTGTTGCCGGGCAAGAATAGGATTATTTATATATTGTGTCAATGCACATGTTGCCTGTAATGGTAATAGGTCTGAATATGTACCACATAATCAAGATGAGGGGGACAGAAATATCCTATTAGTCACACCTTATAGTGTCAGACCAAAAGATTTACATATATTTTTAATTGATTGGAAGCCAGTTTTGTGTATATCATGATAATTGGTTGATTGCTACATGTAGCTTACCAATATTTAAAGTTTTCTTTACCAACATAAGCCTGTCATATGCCATACTGTAGTACTTCGGCATCTTAAAGATTGATAATCACACCAGAAATCTAGCATATATGATATTAAACTGAGTTGTTTGGTAGCAATACAAAACAGAATGCATGTAATAGTTTGACATTTGCTATACATGAGCAGTGTGACTAACGTCACAGGACCTACGAAGTAGAGTAGGCATTAGGACTCGAACGCGAACTGAACTCTTGTAAATCCCCACCCCCAGTTGAAATCCTGCCTATATTAAGATGGGCACCGCCCAAGTCAGAATCGCCAGTGATTTTCATCAAAAATCACCAGAAATTTTCATCAAAAGTAGGTCAGCTCAGAACTTGTTGGTAACAGTCTCCTAATGCGCCTTCATTCCAAAAATAAGTAACAATCGCCGATTTAATTTTACAATTTTTTAACTAAAGGAAACAGATTGAATAATAAAACTCTGTGGCAGTGATTCTGTATCCCTTAATCAAGGAATCAAAATGGATCAAGATTTGAAATGACAAGAAAAATTTAGACATAATTACACATGTAATGTTTTTGTTTAAATTATATCCCAGTGTGATATATAGTCAATATTCAAGAAGTACCAAAAAAACGAGAAGTACGTGCTCAAATTTTCACATCATGATCAAAGTTACTTTATCTAGTTAAATTCTACCCAAAGAAAATAAATTAAGACCCTTTAAACATGCCGTCAATGCCAGATGTTGAGTTTTATACAGCTGTAGATCAGGGCTCTGGGTGCATATATCATTTTTCCATACACTTGATGCACACAACAGCGGCAAAAACAAAGCCGCCTTGATCAACCTATCTTTATACAGGAAATTCTTAACTCAGAAAATACCATTCTCTCTCAAAAGAAAACAATTTACGCCAGGAAGGCCTTTTTTATTAAGCTAGTTTTGTTAGGTAGGGGCCTACTTAGATTCAATAATTGTCACGAAATTTCTTTGGTTATATCTTAATTGCAACCATGTTTGTTCCTCATGCTTGAGGTATGTACATGTATAACACACTTTCATTTGAGAGTCCAGACATTCCACCATTCATGTGAACAAATTGTACTAAACATGGAATAATTAAATTCACACTACCCATTTCTACAGTATCAGTACTATGTTACTATCTGTAGCAGTTGAAAC
The DNA here is from genome assembly GCA_036873755.1 of Hanleya hanleyi. Taxonomy (NCBI): domain Eukaryota; kingdom Metazoa; phylum Mollusca; class Polyplacophora; order Lepidopleurida; family Hanleyidae; genus Hanleya; species Hanleya hanleyi. Next base: position 44,795 of record JAVTVY010015011.1, read on the forward strand.
CCAGTGAAACTTAAACAATTAAAACCAGTAAAGAAATTTGTCTGTTGAATAACAGAAAATATTTGAATGAGTAAACTACTAAACAACTTACATGATACCAACAAAATGTCCCAACACAAGCTGATAAATTCCTTGGGTGGCTTGCAGGATGGCTTTGTTTCACCCTCAGTAAACTTTTATCATTGTTGCTCACAGGCTAATCTGAAGGACGATACCAGATCTTTCTTTGTTCTGCTGGGTTATTGCACCAGGCTGACTTAATTGGTTGATGTAGGATATTTCACCATCAGTGGCAATTTGACCTACATTTGAAGTCTGATCTGTGATGAAATGTTTGGATGTGAAATAGGATACACGTTAAAGGCCACAGTTTACATATATCTATAACAATATACTGAATTGTGTGTATTAAGAATGGCAAGTTGCCTGGTAATAGCAGTGTAGATAAATGCACTAACAAAATGATGGAAAATTAGCATTTCCTATTTCATTATCCCATCACGTTTTGTACTGTGTTATATATACAGTGAAACATACAGCCAAGGGTTCCCAATGGGCATGACAGTGCACTCGCTGAGCTATCAATAAATAATTAAAAAAATAATTATAAATCAAATTTTCATCAGAATTCGGTCAGCTCAGAACTTGCTGGTAACAAAGCCCTAATGCACGTTCGTGCCAAAAAGGTTCTAATGTCAATGGTTCTCCTTATTTGCCGACGAAAGGACTCGGATGGACTGACTGACTGCCTGACTGACTCACTCATTACCGGACAATTTGCGATCTGTAGCCTACTTCGTAGGAATAATTTTGACGGTATGTACAGTTGTAGTTATAGAGAAAACGATTTACTTATTAGTTTGATTCAATCATGCCTGGTTACCATCCACAAATTGTTCAAGTAAATACAGGTGTTGTCGACCCCTAGGGAAATGTTACTCTGTTGATCATGATGAGAAATGTAACCGTGCTTTAGAGTTTTAAATGTAGATCATGTAAATGGGCGATTCCATGACAGAGAGCGAAAGTTGCTCAAATTTCAAACTGCTAGGATTGTGACATCTCTTTATTTTTTGTATCAACCAGTACCCGAACTAAGACAAAATGAAGCTTTTGTCACTCAATAGTCCACATTGTAGGAAAAAATACCATAGAAACACCTAGCAAACTCGAAGAGCCATAAAATGTGATTTTCTAGTAGGCCTCAAAATAAGATGTAAAATCCTAAGTATTCATCTCAGTTTGCTTATATATCTGATGTAGGTAACTAACAACCATGTATTCCAACATAAAAACTTGTCAGATTTGTAAAGTTGACAAGACTTTGTCATTTTCCCTCAATATTCAATCGGATTAACACAATGTAATTTACGTGACAAATTGTCATGGGTCATTTTTTCAACAGATAATACAGGCAACAGATATAAAAAAAACTCTTCTATCAATGAAACGACCTCATGTCCACTAGGAACCTACACCACTTAACTAGTTAAAAAACAAATAGTTGAATAAAAATTTGGATGATTGAAGTTGTGTAACTTACGTGACATGTCACGTAAGTTACAAAAGTGTCACGTAAGTTACATATAACAAAACCATGTAAACTAGGTAGATTTTTTTGTCGAAAGCAAATCAAACTATTAAGTATTTCTAACATAGTTACCACTAAAAGTATATTATTTAGATACTCTAAACTGTCCTTGCAGACTAGGTACAGGGTTCATTCCCATATACAATTCCAACGTTTTCACTGAAAATATGACAATGAGTTTGTTAATTAAATAGAAAATAATTAGCAGTTAAGTATCCCAGAAATTGTTATTCCTGTATAAGTGCATTGTATAGTTCATTTTCTGAGCATTCCTTTGAGTATTTACTGAATAAATGGTCCAGAAACCCATCCCATGTAACTTACGTGACACACATTTGTAACTTACTAGACACTGGTTAACAATCTTTATAACCCTTGTGGTGAAATATGACAAAGTGACTGATGACAACTATACTCATGTCTACTATTTCAATATTCAAGCTATTGCCCTGGGTGAGAACTTTTATGATTCTTCCAACCAAATCAGAGAATTTTTAACATATGTCCTATGAACCAAAACTGCTCTAATTCTCTGAGTAACTTACGTGACACTTTTTTAATTAAGCCAAGACGCTAATTACTTTGACTGAAATTATCAAAAACCCATTCATAGTATAAGAAATAATTTTATTTAAGTGAACTGTTATGTTATTGGTGAGGTCATGGCTGTTAATTGTCTAAGATGTTACAAATGCATCCCTAGCGGGAATGAAAATGTAACTTACGTGACATGGAATCGCCCATTACAGCTGGTGTACTGTGATGTTAAAGCTGAACACCGCCCATAAAACCAGAACTGAAAGTGTCATTACCTGTGTGATCCTGCAAAATAGCCGCCGGATCATTTCCATACGAGGATGTTCCGTTCATTTCCAACTCAGAATGTCATATTTGCACTTTCCTGTACAATCGGTTCCCTGCTCAATGACTTCATTGGACTGCCGCAGTCTAGATTCCTGAATCACATAATAAATACCTCTCACAATTGTATTCAATCTATGTTTCTGCACGATTGAAAATGACCATTAGGAAAATATAATGAAAAATTATACAAAACTGTTTAACATACTGACAGATACTATCATATAACTTGTCGAAAATAAAACTCCTAAAATTTTCACTACGCCAGATTACAAATTAAATAACTCAATTCATGAAAGCTATAGTAACCGTGTTGCAGCCATCCCAGTGCAACGCGCGCACTGGGGGTGGGAGATGGGGGGGGGGGGGTGTGATTTCCTGTCATTCACATGGTTTCAACTATGTAACATGACGGCCCCCAATATGGGCCGTGAACTGGAAAATCCATGGACAAATCAGTAGTACCGCGTGGAATTAGCATACCGGTACACCCGTTGAGATTGAGTTACAATATTATGGTTCACTGGCGGATTAAATAGCAGAATTTGCATGTTAATACAGGTAATGTTAACTGGATCATGTATGATAAATTTTGCTGTGCTTTAATTAGAGTCTGTACACAGATCATATAATAATCTGTCAGAAGGATTGAATATAATTGACCCGGGTTTTCTTTTGGTATAGACGTGACATGCCCAAATAAATTCCCCATGCAATATACATATTACCGATCATGTTTATTTCCACTGCATGCCACCAGGAGTCCATATAGTGTTATATGTCCTATGGGAAGGCAAATATTCTCGCAGGTGCGCTTAACCGGTTTATGTTATTTAATGTGATCCGCACGTCTCTAGATTCTATAAAGGGTACCGTTTTCTCATAACAATTTTTACTGTTAACTAGTATTTTATCCTCTAACTCTTCTTACTCTTGTATTGTTATAGTCGATATAAATAGCTCCTGCGACCTTATGTTTATATTTGTATACCAGATCGACTCTGAAGAAACTTGTCTTTGTAGTAAAAGTTTATATCCAATCACGTGAGCTTTTATTACATATTGTCAAAAGTTCATAAAGTGATTTTGTGTGTACGGGAATAATCGCTCAAAATGGGCAATTAGATGGGTTGATACCATAGTGTGTGCACACATTGACGATAAGATAAAGACCGTACCTACATGCTACTGGACGAGAGGGCTGAAGGCCAATCCAATGTCGAGTCCAATTCGGGTTTTCATCGCGGCATGAACGAGTCCATGCTGTCCAGGTCACTGAAAAAGAGTTAGCTTTTTATCATATAAGTCATCGGTATTTGTCACTGATTTTCTATTCATGTTTGAGTCAATAGCTTTATTAGATAAAACAACAAATTATATATTCAACTATAACAATAATTGCTTTAAAGCCTGTAAATTCCTAGTAAGCATGATGAAGCGAGTTGGGTAAGCAATTGGCTTTTTCCTTGATATTTATCACTTTTCACTATCTCTTAACATGTTGCTAATAGCACTGGTGGCAATATAGTGCGGATATCTTGCTAATCTTTAGTGCCGGGGCTTGAAGGCAATATAATTCTTCTAAATTGAATAGATTCGCACTTCATGGTAAGCTAATATATCGTCTATTTAGCGTAGATTCGCAAATCGATTTGTCATACGCTTTATTATTCGAGGCAATACATTGTCTAATTAGCACTTCAATAATCTCATCTAAACTGCCTATAGATTCGCAGTTCTATAAGAGTTAATATATTGTCTAATTAGCGTAGATTCGCAATCTGTTCTTGTTCTCGTCGACTTCAGGAAGAATAATTATATTTTCATTTTAGCGTGGAATCGCAAATCGGTTTGATCCCGGCAGCCCATTTCTTTGGATGGAAGACAATATATTGTCTAATTATAGTACCTTGATGATCTCATCTAAATTGCATAGATTCGCACTTCAGGCAGAGTTAATATATTGTCTATTTAGCGTAGATTCGCAAGTGTGCAGTTAGCCTACATTCTCACTCGGATCTTGTTCTCGTCCACTTCAGGTGGGAAGTCAATATATTGTCTATTTAGCGTAGATTCGCAAATCGGTTTGACCTCGGCGACATCGGATGAGAGGCAATATATTGTCTAATTAGCAGTTTTATAATCTCATCTAAATTGCGTAGATTCGCACTTCATGAAGAGTTAATATATTGTCTACTTAGCGTAGATTCGCAAATGTGTTTTACCTCGGCGAGATTGCAGAGAAGACAATATATTGTCTAAGTAGCACTTTGATAATCTCATCTAAATTGCATAGATTCGCAGTTCACAAATACTTAATATGTTGTCTAATTAGCGTAGATTCGCACTTTGATCTTGTTCTCGCCGACTTCGGGGAGAGTTAATATATTGTCTATTTAGCGTAGATTCGCAAATGTGTTTTACCTCGTCGAGATTGCAGAGATGACAATATATTGTCTAATTAGCACGTTCATATTCTCATCTAAATTGCATAGATTCGCACTTCAGGGAGAGTTAATATATTGTCTTATTAGCGTAGATTCGCACTTTGTTCTCGCCGACTTCAGGGAGAATTAATATATTATCATTTTAGCATAGATTCGGAAATCGATTTGATCTCGGCAATTGGAAGCAATATATTGTCTAAATAGCATTTTATGTAATTATCATCTAAATTGCATAGATTCGCACTCGCTGGAATGTTAATATATTGTCTATTTAGCGTAGATTCGCAAATGGGGTTTTCCTTGCCGGCTTCCGATGAGGGGCAATATATTGTCTAATTAGCAAATTGATAATCTCATCTAATTTGCATAGATTCGCACTTCAGGGAGAGTTAATATATTGTACCTCGGCGCGATTGCGTAGATTCGCAAATGTGTTTTACCTCGGCGAGATTGCAGAGAAGACAATATATTGTCTAATTCGCACTTTGATAATCTCATGTAAACTGCAAAGATTCGCAGTTCACAAAGACTTAATATATTGTCTAATTAGCGTAGATTCGCACTCTGATTTTGTTCTCACCGACTCCAGGGAGAATTAATATATTTTCATTTTAGCGTAGTTTCGCAAATCGCTCAGCATGATACAGGTAAACAAGACTTTGTATCGTGTGTTCTTCCATAATAATTTAGAATAAATCTTTTAATTCGTTTATAAGATATACTGGATGCGGTTTTCGCCCTTCTCACATACAGATAGATACATGCTTCCTGTGTTGATCAAAATCGATAGCGACCGAATGCGCATGCGCCCCGCGCACAGTGCAGTCAGAGGGTGTTTCACCGACTTTTAGGTTAGAAAATCAGAATTGGGAATTGACATTGGGAGAGCTGACATCAGGAGAATGATTTCAGGGAAATTGCTGTTTTCATTTTAGCGTAGATTCGCAAAACGATTTGATCTCGGCAACTCGTTTCTACGGATGACAGACAATATATTGTCTAAATAGCATTTTATCAAATTATCATCTAAATTGCATAGATTCGCACTTCATGGAAAGTTAATATATCGTGTAATTAGCGTAGATTCGCACTCTGATCTTGTTCTCGCCGAATTCTGGGAGAATTATTATCTTCATTTTAGCGTAGATTCGCACCTCATGGTAAGTTAATATATTGTCTATTTAGCGTAGATTCACAAATCGATTTTACCTCGGTGACTTTCGACGAGAAACAATATATTGTCTAATTAGTAATTCTGATAATCTCATATAATCTCATTCGCACTTCCATGAGAATTAATATATTTTCTATTTAGCGTAGATTCGCAAATACATATTATTCATACACCTTTTTTGTTGGATGGGAGGCAATATATTGTCTAATTAGAGCATTGATAATGTCATCTAAATTGCATATATGCGCAATTCAAGCAGACTTAATATATTTTCTATTTAACATATATATTCACAAAGCGGTTTAACCTTATCGATCGTGCTTCATTCTCCATTGTTGAACCCAGAAATGATATGTTGTTAATATAAAAATAATATTATCTATGCAGCAGTAAATCCTTAACAACTAAATTGAATGTGAATATCCCTTTTTTGTTGAACCTAGAAATGCCATATTGTTATAATCGCTATAAAACCATCATGTGAACAGTTCTCGTGAGAACCAAATGGTATTTGACACTAGGGGTTACGTTCAAATGATAAAAGGATGACAATAATTTGATGATATTCCGTGCAGCTTTTTAGGAACCATCTCCCTAAAAAATAACTATATTCATCTGTGAGTGCACCCAAGGGGTGGTTTTGAAATTTGAAGCGCTATCCGTATCCAGCTTGGCTGGACCTCACCAAGAGCATGGTCGCTGAAACAATCCGCCATATTGACAGAAGTACAAGTACCCTTCCCCAAGCAAAACAAGTACTGAGAAGCCCCAATTCGCAAGAAGTTCTAGCAAATCTCCAGAGTAAATTCGTCATAGTCCCAGCAGACAGAACTCCAAATAATATAATATTGATATGTAAATATTATTATTACCAGGTGCTGGTTGAAGAATTGAGTGTAAACATATCACCATCAAATACGTCTACTTACTCTCAAACTGCATTTACTCTGGAAGATTTATTTAACAATCACAAAACGTTTATCAGGGATAGAGGTATTTGTCTTCCAACCAAACATAAAGATATACCAAAAGTATACTGGATTAAAAGGCATAAATCACCATACAAAGTTAGATTTATAGCTGGTTCTAGAAGCTGCACCACCAAGCTTCTTTCAACCCTGTTGACGAGGGCCCTTCGGGAAGTAAAAGCATTTGGGGAAAGGTATTGCGCCACTATTTCTAAAAACTCTGGCGTTGAATGTATGTGGATATTGAAAAACTCAAAATGTCTTACGGAAGAACTTGATGCTAAAGGTCACATACCGTACAGACATGTATCGACATGGGATTTCTCGACTCTCTATACTACAATCCCTCATCAGGACCTTATTGACCGTCTAAGTTCATTAATAGTATCTGTGTTCAAGAAAACTGATCGTAGATATATTACTGTCGGAAGCCATAAAGCATTCTTTGGCTCTACTACATGTACATACAGGAGATATCATTCATGGGATGTTTCTTTGTTTATAGAGTTGCCTGAATGTCTCATTAAAAATATCTATGTGAAATTTGGCAACACAATATATCAACAGCATATAGGTATTTCAATGGGTACTAATTGAGCACCCCTATTAGCTGACCTATATCTGTTCTCTTATGAACATGACTATATGCAGGCGCTTTCAAAAACCGATCCATTCAAAGCCCGTTCCTCTCTCATTCACCAAACGCTATATAGACGATCTTCTCGCTGTGGATAATCGCTATATAAATGACGCAGTGAAGGATATATTCACCTCCACTGGATTTGAAGGAAACTACAGATAACCCTACAGGCACATCATATTTAGACCTATATCTCTATAAAAATGAAGCGGGCCTTCTCTCTCGTCGACTATATGACAAAAGACATTACAATTCCGACATCGTAAACTATCCCTTTCTGGACAGTAATATTCCAGTGGGATCTGCATATGGCGTATACATATCACGCCTAGTAGCATTTGCTATATCCTGTGTTAAATGTGACGATTTTAATCAACGTCACAAAACATTGTTGCAGAAACTTATAAAACCGGGCTACACCACCAAGCGCCTCCACTCAAAGTTTCTCAAATTTGGCGATTCATATCGCATGCTGATAGCAAAATACGAGCGTAGCGTGCAAGATCTATGGCGTTACGTTTCGTAACTTGTGTCTAATTCCGCTTAACCCGGGGCTAGGGGCCGTATGAACCCATGTACTTCAAGATTCTCATGGTACTCATATGAACAGGCACAATCAAAGCGTGACTAGATACATCATTCTTTAGATGACGACTTTACAACGAATATTATGGATTAAGAATACTGATCAGCGATACGGATTTGATATTTTTGGAACATCACGATGTCTTGCCGGCATCATTGAAAACTGTTGACCGCTTCTCTCTTGCAGGAAACAAGCCTATGTTTATGTATACTATGATTGTCTTTTTGAATTCGGTGCTAATACTGTTATATGGAATATGGAATAGGTCTTTGGATTATGGACGCGGATATTCTCTAATGGACGACGGCTGAATTATGAATGACGGACCAGACGCTTGTAATCGGGAGAGGCGGTGAACGGCCTTTCGGACTTACAGAAATGGTAATGGCAATGTCGCTCATGACAACAATGCTTCACCTTTGATTGTTGAACCTAGAAATGGCATAATGTTACCTTAACATCAATAGTAATAAAGGGCGTTAATCACAAAAACTAATGTTACATTCTTATGTTCGCCATGAAGGAGTGAGTGAGTGAATAGAATTTAACGTCGCTTTCAACAATATTTCAGCTATATCACGACAAACCAACTAAGCACCACCCAGCCCAGTTGTGTTCCTGCTACTTCAAAGAAGAAATCTTTGAAGCAGCATGGAACCAGACATCCTCCATCCACCCTATAAAACACTGAGGACAGCGCATAAGACACAGACAGGACGCCCACATGGTGCAATAAAGACAAGTGATATTACAGTGCTAGACACTGTAAAATGCATATATCATGTCATTAGTACATGTAATTTTGATCACCTTCTTCGACAAAAATGATATTAGATACCTGTGCATTGCGTTTACGTGATAAAATCATATAATTATATGTTGTATGATTTATCACACATCATTCGCATTGACATTTTCTTCCTCCGGTAGTGGCGCTATAGTCGTCTCTTTGTCTCTTCGATGGGTGGTATTGGGCCCATTGACATTATTAACACAAGAAGCTGCTTCAACGAAGAATCAGAGCGGCCATATGTTGTTCATAAGTACGCTCACTTCAGCTTGACAAGTCACTAAAATGGTGTTGTTACTTGTAATGAAACAGCCTTGTCGATTTACAGTGATACATACAAAAATATTGTGTACAGGATACAAAAGTTGTTATCCATAAAATAGCCTTGTGTTATATATGGTATCAGGACATTTCGTCACGCGATATTCCGGCATGCGACATTTTGATAAGCGACATTTCGGCACTCGACTTTGAAATGTGAAAATGTCGCGTGCCGCAATGTCGTACTCTTCACTTTGTGCCGAAATGTTGCATGCCGAAATCTCGTATATGCCGAGATGTCGCGTGCCGAAATGTCGCGGATTCGTTATATATTCGACTTCTTACTGGAGATATATCTGTCACTTGAGGGGAGATTATGAGTGTTTGTTTCATCCTTTTTCTTTATTCCCAGAAAATGAAATAGGATAATATCTTGTATCTGCTATCGACAATGTACAAAAGAGATAAAACCTGGCATGGAAATATTCAAAGCATAGTTTATTAGGTCTACACTCATATAATTTGGGTCTCGATAGAAAAAACTCGGTAAAACAAAACCCCGCTACAACTGACATTTTCGCTCATGGTCACTTATTTCTTATCCAAAGACGCATTTCTCTGTTTGATAATATACCAGAGAAAAAAAGGTAAATCTGTATCCGGTCATTCTGCGGACGTTATGCTTAACCCTACCTGGCCTTGAGGGGGGGCGAAATGCCACATTGAGTGGTCGCTGATAGAGACTTCCCTTGGTGTTCGACCATCCACCAAATTGCCAAGCCCTCCACCAGTTTGGTCGTACACAGAGAAAACGTGACTTTGAATATTGGATGTAGGGTACGAAATATCCTTGAATGTATGCTAATTTGACAATATATTTGCTCTGTTGAGAATAAAAAATCGGTAGCGCTGGAATGTAGACCAAATGATCTGCGAGTGTACCCTAAATAACTTTAGTCTCGTCTGGGTGGAATCACCTGCAATTATCGAAGTGCTATATGGAAAAGATATTGTGAAGGCGACGAGATAAAATCACCATGCGAATCTACGCTAAATAGACAATATATTACTTCTTCACGATGTGCGAATCTATGCAATTTAGCTCTGATTATCAAATTGCTAATTAGACAATATATTGTTTCCTTCCGGGAAACAGCTGAAAACTCCGAAAGGGACCCCGCCATTGTGAATTCGTTGGAGAGTGAACATAAAAGAAATTACATGGAAATGATATGCTTATCTACTTTTAATTAAGTCTGGGCGACGTGGGAATCTGTGTAATTTAAATTCAATTATCAGAGTGCTATTTAGGCAATATATTGTGAAGCCGGCGTGTGAAACTGAATCTGCGAATCTACGCTAAATAGACAATATATTAAGTATCCACGAGGTGCGAATCGATGCAATTTAGATGCGATTATCAAAGTGCTAATTAGACAATATATTGTTTCTTTCTGAGGAACAAGAGATCCAAGTCCCAGCTTCGCACATATGTATATAGTCTACATTTCATGCAAATCATTCGTGTATTTCGAAATGGAAAACGCCGACATTCTCAGTATGAGCAAACTGTGAAGAATGGAATGTGCTCGCGTGGAGCTTTGTCTCGATGGCAATTTAAGGAAAGAGCTATTCAGCGTTTGACGTCATGTTACGTCACAGGTTATGTTGACTTTGGTCTATGGAAGATGAGCGTTATCCGATTTAATGAGTATCGGCGACCTCACTGGGGTATAACTTGTCATTGACGTCACCTGACAAGTCGAACGATATTCTCGCTCACCCGAATCAGTTGGTGTACCTCGTGTGAGGGACTCGAACATTGTCGATCATTCAGCAAGTTTACTCTGCTGCATAATCTGGTAGTGGAATAAATTCTCATTCAACATTTACGTTCAGTTGAATCGATGCAGGGGGCATATTGCGGTCGGCGAATTTGTCTGGGAGGAAACAGAATATATTGTATAATTAGCATCTCGTTCTAAATAGCAAAGTATCCTAGAAAATATATGCAAATTAGCAGCTTTGCTAATTAGATTCTAAATAGATGCGAGAGAATATAACCCAATCGCGCACCTTAATGGATGAAGCACTGTTTTGACAGAGCGAGGCGAGCGAGGCGAGCGAGGCGCTCCTTCTGGCATCGTAAAGAGTCCTCTCCCATAGAACTCGTACAATATGAATTCATTGCGACATTTCTGGAAGCAATATTACTTTGGATACTGTACGAACACGTGGCGTGATCGAAATCATTTCATTGGTTCAAAGGACTTAACTGTATATCAATGGTATATATTGATACTGATCTGCGTACTGTACTATAGGACAAGCCAGAGTTTATTTCGCGAGAATTATTTAATTATGAAATTCACTCCAGCATGTGTCGCTGTAATTTTACCTCACTCGCGAAAATCTCACACAACGATCACACATGTTGCTCGTGTGCTTGTACCTGACTTTTATATCAGCGATGTACCTGTTAAAAGAAATAATAGGAACCCAGTTGTTAAGTCAATGGGTAGAAGGCTATCTGTTTATCGTACCAATGTAGAATCCTAAATGGTCGATCTCTAGGAGATCTATTTTCCTACGAAGTAGGCTCTCATTTGCAAATTGTCCGGTAATGAGTGAGTGAGTGAGTCAGTGAGTGAGTAATTACAACCCATATAAGGGAAGTGGGAAGAGGTGCCGACATACTGACTGCGTCACATGACTTCACAGAATAGTCTTCTGGTTAACCTATTCTAAAGCACATACCAAGAATCTAACGATTCGTGATATGTGTTGTATCTCAGGTACGCTTTTATTGTACCTGTTCATGTGGCAACTTGGATGATATGACCACACGGCCCCTAGCACCGGCATAAGCGGTATTAGATACAAATCTAATCTAGTCCATCTGAACCCTTTCGTCGACAATATAAGAAGAACCGTTGACATTAGAACCTTGATTTTTGACATGAAGATGCATTAGGGGACTGTTACCAGCAAGTTTTGAGCTGACCTACTTTTGATGAAAATTACTGGTGATTTTTGATGAAAATCACTGGTGATTCTGACTTGGGCTGTGCCCATCTTAATATAAGCAGGATTTCAACTTGAGGGATCCAAGAGTTCAGGACGTGTCGCAGTCCTAATGCCTAGGTCCTAGGTCCTAGGTCCGGTGACGTTAGTCACACTGCTCATGTGGTGAATTCACATGCATAAAAGAACAAGGTAATAGTGTAGTCGATTTTGTTATAGTGATTGTCTCCCTAATGGAGTCTGTACTGGAAATGAAATTTAGATCAGTTATCTAAATTACTTATCCAAGCTGCGGATGATAGTATACAACAAATTTTACCCACCAACGTTTCCTTGGTGAAAAACGGACATACATACAAACTCTGGTATGACAAAGACTGTAAAAAGTTACACAGAGAGGGCCTTAGCCGCAACAATGCATTTAACAGAAACAATTTTGACCCAAAAATCAAAGCTAAATATTTTAGCAAACAAAAGCAATATAGAAATAAAACCAAAAAGTGTAAAGTAACCTATCGACAAAAGCTCCTGAATGAGCTAAATTCTCCACAAGATGATCATTTTGCTTGCTGGAGTACTATCAATAAACTGAAGCAGTCCAACTCTGACAGCTGTACAAACAAAATAGATATCAACAAATGGTTTGAGCATTATAAGAAACTTCACAGTGATGATACAGAGGCTATATGTGACAGTAGGAAGTCCGACGTTGAGAAAGAATTATCTCACTTGGAAAGCCAACCACCGTCATCTGAACTGAATTTTCCTATTATCGCGAAGGAGTTGAATGATGCTGTTAAAACTCTAAAAACATATAAATCATGTGGTGATGACTGTAGATCTAATGATATGATAAAGGCGGCATTCCCACAAATCAACACATTTCTTTTAAAAATATTCAACAGAATTTTATTAATTGGACACTTCCCTAGGCATGGCCCAATGGACTAGTAGTCCCTATTCATAAAAGTGGAAACTTCATTGATCCAAATAATTATAGGGGTATCACTTTAAACAGTTGTATTGATAAACTGTTTTGTTCAATCTCGAATAATAGAATTGTGGACTTCGCCGACAAAAATGGCCTGATTTCTAACGCCCAATTGGGCTTTAAGAAAGGAAGTAGGACATCCGACCATATATTTGTGATGAAAACACCGATTGATAAATATGCTAATAGGAAAAACAAGCTATATGCTTGCTTTATTGATTTTAATAAAGCATTTGACTCCGTGTTTCACGTTGGTCTCTTGTTGAAAGTACAAAAGGCTGGCATTACTGGTAATATATATAACTGTATAATGCAAATGTATCTTCTCAGCCAGTCTCGAGTTAAATCCAGCCATATCCTATTTAATATATATAAACTTTGTACATTCGTATTGTATCAATATTACAAACGTGTATCATGCTATTGAAAAGTGGGTGAAATCCACGATACCGGTTTAGCAGTATAATATACAGTTTTAGCTCATATTCTACATTATGTGTAGTGTTTTTCTCTATTTAATATATATGTATATAAATGATCTGCTTGTTAATTTAGATTTAGATGAAACTGAATCTGTTCATATTAAGTTCTGTAAACAACTGTTGGGTGTACGTTCTAGAGCAGTACATTTAGCTGTACTTGGAGAACTTGGTAGAGTACGTATCAAACTTTAAGGCATCCTGAAGAGTATAAAATTTTACACTCATATCTTGTCATCAGATCCAACCTCGTTACTGTATAGAGCATATATGGAACAGATTGAGGCCAATAGAGTATCAAATACACAGAACTGGTTATCGTTTTTGCGGAAAATGTTATCTGCCCTAGGATGTGGCCATGTATGGGAAAATCAAAGTTGTGAAGCCCCAAAGTCTTTATTAAGGCATATCAAGAAGGTACTCTGGGCTAAATATAGCAATATTTGGAAAGAAAATGTTTTTGAACTTAGTAAATTAAGAACACGCAGGTCGTATAAATCAGAATTTATAGGTGAAAAAACAGTAATAGACATACCTAACAGAAATCACCGTGCTTCGATGTTCAGGTTTCGAATCAGTGCCCACAATTTACAAATTGAAAGAGGAAGATATTGTGAAATTCCAGTTTAGAATAGAACTTGTAGGGTCTGTAATCGTCTTGATGATGAGACACACTTCCTACTAGAGAGCACCAGATTTCAATCGGAGAGACTGTCACTGTTTGATAAAATAAGACCTATCTTCCCACTTGTCAGTTTTAATGCTAATATTGGCGTATTAAAGCTTTTTATGACCTGTCCTGTGCAAATTGCGATAAACGCTGTGGCAAAGCACAACAACGCAGGTGACAAAGATCAACCTAGCGGTCTATTGTGCGTGACTTATTTAATCACTTCGACTACTACCAGCTGTTATTAATCATTAAATAATACAAAAAGGCTAAGCACCCACCCATCGCGCATTCGCAACACCTATATACAATCAATAGCGTCGCATGGAATTACCATAAATCCTCTTTTCGCGTACGTCGATAAGCGATCTCACCATGAACTAAATATATATACAGGGGTGTTTTCACAAACTTCAGTACCGGATAGACTTTAGTATGGAGCACCAAGATCGAGAAACCATTAGGTGTAACCACATGACTTTACTCGATGGAATACAGAGGGTGGAAGGTGTGTGTTTTCTGCTTCAAAAGAAAAAGATACTTACTAAAACTATGTACGAAGATGTCATTGCTGTGAAAATGTCAAGGGCCGGTGCCCGTAATCTACTACTACAGCTTCCTAGACGAGGTCCGAATGCGTTCCGAGCCTTCGTAGATGCGCTCTGGGGAACCGGAAATGGAACGTTAGCATCATTATTGTCCCCTTCGGCAGATTCGACTGAGTTTATCGAAATGATCAATCTCTATTAACACTGGTCTATGCTAAAGCTATTGCGGGAATGATACGGAAACTCGTACAAGCCAATTGTTGGGGGTGTATCCTGGACGTGCCGAGTAAACATATATGTACTGAGATGACTACTGCTGAACGAATAACCGGATGTTTCACCGATGCTTTGTCTAAGTTGGACGAACGAATGGGAGGGTATGGTAAAGGCTAATCTCAAAACAAAGCCATGTAAACTTCTGGGAATCAAATATGCGGATTGGTTAGATCAACAGAAAAAACCTCATTCGTGGATATTCAATTTGAAACGATTAGTAAATCGGTTCATGAAACTGGAACCAAGACTGTGTAACTCCCCGGTGTACTGACATTACAAGTGTTCACTCTATGGAAAATAAAATGTAACACGTTGTATTTCACACCATCGTTCCGTTGTCAATTTATATATATAGGTATATATATAGGGGGAAAATGAGGAAATACTGATGTGGAGAAAGGTTATAGAAAAAACACCTTAGGGAAAGAGCTACATTCTTCTATTCCGACTGCAGTTTCGAACTATATGTTCTTATAGTCCGGGAGCAGGTCGAAACACCTGGAAATACAGTCCACCTAATGTGTTTTGATGGTTTCTATATCTTTTCGATGCGTTGATCACGAAACCGGATGATGCCACTTTGGCATCCTTGGGAAAATCGAAATATCCAAGCTGGCCGCCATGAGGCATTTCCTGGTTATTATGTCATGCTGAATTGTCGCATGGATGATCTCGATCACTGATTGTGATATATTTGACTATAAATTTGGAATAAATTCAATCAGTACGTACGTCACACAACAATTTGGCGAAAACAAACAAGAATAACAGGAAAAATTATTCAAGATGGCTGGCGTTGACCCTTTGTCTGAAATATAAAGCGTTGAATTTATTGGTTACCTCAATCACCCATGGCTTTCAAAATGCTGACATATATGACATATTTCCCAATTTCCGTAGAGCATAGAGTACACCAGGGTGCGGGTGCATCACAGGTGTGTGCTCATGCGTACGATGGCGTCACTTTCGAGCTCCGAGCTCAGACTCCAAGAGCTCCGAGCTCCAAGAGCTCCGAGAGCTCCGGAACTTCGAGACTGAGGCGTGCCAAACGCCCGCCTTAACGCAAGAGCTCCGAGCTCCAACAGCTCTGAAAGCTCCAAGCTCCCAACTCATTCATGCGTACATCCAAATGCGCTCTAACATGGCTATGGCCATCTATGAACGGTATAGCCTGATGCCGCTTGAAATGAAAGGCGATTCCACGCACAGGTCCATCATGAAGACCAAGCTCTTGGGTGACCTTAACGCTCTAGCGTAAAACGTCACTTGAAAATAAGCAGAATGCGCAAACAACTGTTTCAGAACATGCTGGTATCCTGAATTGCTCGACGACGCTTAGGCCAATAGCGACACTGACCGAAGATTGAACTTTCTTAAACGACGGCTCCTGATTGGACAAGAACGTATGAGAATTGTAAACATACCCAACGCCGCTCCTCCAGCGTGGATATGATGTGCTGGTAGGGATAATAAAATGAATGACCTGTCATCCTTGTTGTTGTTGTTGTTCTCTCATCCGTCTACACCATGGCGTCCATGCGTTATGCTAGAGCGTGAAGTTCACCCAAGAGGCCTTTTCCCACAATCCCCGACCTGCACATGTGTGACACCGTCTATAAAGCACGTCCCTCTGGACCCCACACTCCCATTCCTAGTGTTGCAGAGCCATGACGGAGACCCATTCCTATGCGACTCGCATTTTACAGCATGCGATCGTGATTAATTCACTCACGGGTTACCGAGCAGTGGTTCGCTCCATGTTTGGAGATGGCGACGACAACGAGTGGCGATGCCAGATCCTGGAAGAGCTCACAGAAGCGGTCCTCGACAGGGTCGACTCGATGGAGAGGTGTGCTATCACCCTCTATTACTGGACTATGACAACCATTCTTGGAACCAGCGACGGCTCGTTGTCATCACAATGGTCTTTGCCCTATTGGCCCTGATGCTGGCAATGACAGTTCTGTCTTACAGCGACAGAAAAGAACGGCTCTTTTCATGTCTTCCAAAAGAGAGACAGGTAACTAAGCTCAATGTTCACACACAGTACACACACACTCAAAATGGACGCTCCGCTATGACTTCCAACACAAACCATACCATTCGTCATCCAGAACAGATGAGGGACACGTGTAACGTGTAAATCCCTATATGTACAGACACTACCACCACCACCGGGCGTTGGACACGCGTTACTGGCCATTTGGACCACGGATGATCTTTCTCCACCCCAAACATCTACCTTCACACCCCTCAGAATGGCCGCTTTCGCTACCACTCTTATTGATGACGTCACCAATGACGGCACAGATGACCTGAACATCCATCGAGTCGTGGTCTACACCACGAGAGCTTCAAGCTGACACCCTACACGGCTTATTACGACTACGGATGGTTCCACAATCACTCAACAGGCCCCCCATGGACCCAAAAATGCCTGCTTTCTATACTACGACCAGACTGCGCATGCGCAGAATGTTGAAACCGGACGACACAGTAACACGGTCGGATGGTTCCCCAGGAGAGCTTCACGATGACACCCCTTATGGCCCAATCGGTCCACTATTGGTCCATCGCGAAACAAAAACGTCTATTCAAATAACCCTTTTTCTGCGCATGCGCAGAATGACGTCAGTTCCACTTTACAACCCATCCAGTTGAATGCCTCCCCACGAATGCTTCAAACTGATACCTAATACGGCCCAATCGGACTACTACTGGTCCACCAAAACGTCCCTCCCAGTGTCCATTTCCCAGCATTCCCTGTCTGCGCATGCGCAGAATGTTGAAAACGCACGACACATTAGCCCAGTCGGACGCTCCTCCACGAACGCTTCACGATGACACCTACCACAGCTCAGTGCGGCCAATATGGGTCCGTCTCTGCCCCAAAACGTCCATTAAAATACCCTTTTTCTATTGCGCATTCGCAGAATGACGTCAGTTCCACCCCACTACTGTTGAGATAAGCTGGAGGTAGTATTATAAGTGGTATGAAGTACTAATAAATCTATACACCATTTGTTGAGCACTCGTAGACCAAAAATATATAGCTCAATTCCATATAGCGATCAATCTAAGCGATATACAGCGGTCATGTTGAATATGCTGGCGGCCATCTTGGATATTTTGATTTCCCCAAGGTTGCCAGGCTGGCATCATTCGGATTCTAAATCTGCACACATAGGAGATATATAATCCATCAAAAAACGTTAGATGGACTCCATTTCCACGTCAAGGCTCAAACTGGAGTTTGGCTCCGATTATCAAGGAATATAGTATTCACGGTTGACATATCAGTTTTATATGGATTTACATGTATGGATGTTGTTAGCAACAAGGCACAAGTTCTAACAAGATATTATAGTACAATGAGATTAAAACTACATGTGACCTGCTCTAATTAGGTTATAATTTAGAGTAGATCATTTTATTTTCTTTAATATTCCTGTACATGTATGTTAGGATAATTCATTTTCTATTGTGGGTACTGTATATGTAGCTAGGGGTTTTCCATCCTGAGTATGATTCTATACGGGTTCATGTTTACCTGTGAGTTTCCTATATAACAGTTTATCATAAGGGTTATCTAATGAATGGGAGAACTTTTACATATATGTGGAGATGTGCCCGCTAGGGTCAGCATGACCACAGTTAGCCACGCTGTAATCGGTCAATGGAAGGGAGCTGCTAGGGTTTCAGTCTTGCATTATATAATTTGAAGGCAGCCTGTTATTTAATTACTGGATTAGATCTTTTCCGCTAATACCAGACTGGCCTATTTGTGTACTAAAAGCTTTAAATTATCTCAAAGTGACCTTGGCAACTCCAGAATATTGTTGTGTATTTCTGGGTTGGAAGGCTGTGATAAAATGGGAGATTGATTTACTGGTGAGATGATAATGTTCAGAGGATAAGACATGTGGTCCTATTATTCAATTTCTAGTCCCTTATGACCTGTATTTGGTGATTGTCTCTAAGGTTCGGTGAAGTTATCTGTGATAAGGAAACTTCATGCCTGGAGAATAAGCCTGTGGTTTGGCTTTGGAACAGACTTGGGATTAGGCCACTTGTTTGAAACTTCCTGAGCAATCTTGAGTTTCGGATAAACACTGAGACTATGTTCCGAATTCTAATCTCTGATTATAACCTTCCTACATACCCCAATAATAAACTGGAATATTATAGTTGCCATGGATAAACTTTTAGAGATAGAAAACCCTGGCCTCTGGTATAAAATGATCAGATGCGCCCAGTCGTTCAGAGAGGGAACAGGACAATTGCCAAGCTGGCAAGATGTGTTCGTGTATATTCGTACTGAGTACATGATCATATCAGAAGTCCATCAAATATGGACTTCTGATGATATGTAATTTAAACTTCACTGTGATGCACTGGTTCGTGAAAAACTGTAGAAGCTGTGATGGCAGACTAGTGATTTAATTAGTGAGGAATGCAGGCTGAATTATGTTAACCGATTGCCACAGTCCATTGTCACACCAGACAATAAGAATGGCAAATAATGGGATTGTGGGAGTCATGATGTTCCAGGCCTATTGGTTCTGTCCAGTCATGTAAATCGCCACCTGGTCAGAACAGATAGACTGGTTGGTCACCGTTTAGATGCGTTTAGATGCGTTTAGATACGTTTTATATCCGTTTAGTTGTGTTTAATTGCACTTAGCTAAGGTTTGAATAATCTTTAGCTGGATAACACAGCATCTGTTAACCTACTGTTTCTATGAATAAATTTAGTTATTTCCCTACATGAACTCGGAGTATTCTGGTTTGTTTATTGGCTAATTCAGGTAGCCTACATACACAGCGCGACATGATCATGGCAAATGATACATAATATTGTGTATACAAAGTGAGATTATAAAAAGTACAATACATATTGTACACCTATTTTGTTTGCCTATTAAAAAGACGGGTAGACGATATATTTTGATATATATATTTTATATATATTTTTATATAATCTTTTTTATTATATACTTGGCGATGAGATAGTGAAAATTATCAATCGAATAAAAGCGATATTTTCGCGGAGTGATGATATGAAATATATCATCACTGTGATGATATGACAAATGACGTCACAGCGCACAAATACATGTCACCGTGGTCACAGTGATGAGGCAATTGACCGAACCTCCACAAGGTTTATGCGCCTAAGAAAAGCAAGTTAAATATTTGGGAAGGATTTGTATGTTATTATGCCTTATGATGAACAGGTTTTGACAGGAAATAAGACACAAGTATGCATAAAATGAACAAGAAATACCCGCAATGGCGATAATGGGACCGACTCGTCATGTACGCGAGTAGTATATAGCGAGTAAATTGATGAGATAGCGCCTCACTGCGCATGCGCAGAACCTTGTGTGACGTCATAAGTGTGTAAAATGGGGCGGGATTGGGGCGGTGTGCGCATGCGTGATGTGTGGGAGGTGGGTACAAGATGGCCGCGAGTGTCATGTGTGGGAGGTGGGTACAAGATGGCCGCGAGTGTGAGTGAGTGCAAGATGTGGGAGGTGGGTACAAGATGGCCGCCAGTGTGAGTGAGATGTGGGAGGTGGGTACAAGATGGCCGCGAGTGTGATTTGGTGGGAGGTGGGTACAAGATGGCCGCCAGTGTGAGTGAGATGTGGGAGGTGGGTACAACATGGCCGCGAGTAGTTTGTTAAATCTGTGAGAGCTGTTCATCACTCACTGTGAGTCTGTTTATGTGCATGTTATGACAGTGATCATTGTAACAGTGCATTACTGTCTCCCATGTTTGTTAAATCTGTGAGAGCTGTTCATCATGTGTGGGAGGTGGGTACAAGATGGCCGCGAGTGTGAGTGAGTGTAAGATGTGGGAGGTGGGTACAAGATGGCCGCGAGTGTCATGATGTGGGAGGTGGGTACAAGATGGCATGGCCGCGAGTGTGAGTGAGATGTGGGAGGTGGGTACAAGATGGCCGCCAGTGTGAGTTTCCCCAAAAAAAAATTTTTCAAAAAAATTTTTTTTCAAAACAAAAAAAAAATCTTCACACACAAGGTGAACAAAATTTTATTTTTGAGGTAGTGGGTCGAGTGAGGTATCATATTGAAGCTGACGTGAAATGCTTCACATTGATACCTCACTCGACCTCATTGGACCACTAGGGGCTCCCCTAACGCCAAAAAAGGCTATTTTGCAGATTGATATCAACACCTTGTGTATGAAGATTTTTTTATTTTAGAGGTAGTGGGTCGAGTGAGGTATCAAATTGAAGCTGACGTGAAATGCTTCACATTGATACCTCACTCGACCCCATTGGATCACTAGGGGCGCCTCTAACCCCCAAAAGGGTATTTTGAAGATTGAAGATTGATATCAAAAATATCAAGATATCAAAAATAGCCTTTTGGGGGTTAGAGGCGTCCCTAATGGGCCAATCGGGTCGAGTGAGGTATTAAATTGAAGGTGACGTGAAGGAGCATCTGATAGACTGGGTGTGGGCTTGAATTAGGGTAATTCTGCGCATGCGCGAAGATGATATCCAAAATATCAATCTTCAAAAATAGCCTTTTTGGGGTTAGAGGCGTCCCTAATGGACCAATCGGGTCGAGTGAGGTATCAAATTGAAGGTGACGTGAAGGAGCATCTGATGGACTGGTGTGGGTTGAACTAACAGCATTCTGCGCATGCGCAATCTTCAAAATATCCTTTTTGGGGTTAGAGGCGCCCCTAGTGGTCCAATGGAGACGAGTGAGGTATCAATGTGAAGCATTTCACGTCAGCTTGAATTTGATACCTCACTCGACCCACTACCTCCAAAATAAAAAAATCTTCATACACAAGGTGTTGATATCGATCTGCAAAATAGCCTTTTTTGGAGCTAGGAGAGCCCCTAGTGATCCGATGGAGCCGAGTGAGGTATCAATGTGAAGGTGAGATGAAGGGCCATCTGATGGACTGGTGTGGGTTGAACTAGTGTCGAAAACTGGTCCTTGTATGGGTCCTGCTAGACGTTTTGACGCCATGATATAGACCGGAGAGAGAGAGAAAACAACAACAACAAGGATGACACATGAGGGAACAACAACAACAACAAGTTTTTTTTCATATAGTTTATTTTCCCCTCCATCATAACATACCCACGCTGGGGGAGCCGCGTTGGGTATGTTTCCAATTCAAGAAAGACTCTTGTCCAATCAGAGACCGCCATTTGCATCTGTCCTATTCATTCCTGTCCGTTAGATGTATTCTTGTCCAATCAGAAGTCGCCATTTCAGAGAGTTCCTTCTTCGGTCATGTTCATTCTGAACCGTTTATTCTAATCATCGTCGGCCAGGCCTGGATATTCTTCGGGCAGTATGTTCTGAAACAGTTGTTTGCGCATTTTGATCGCATTTTCCAGGGCCTCGGTGGGTGGTAAACCCATATCCTCTTCCAAGTGACGCTTGGTCTTCATGATGGACCTGTGCGTGGGGTCCCCTTTCATTTCAAGCAGTAGTAAGGTATACTGTTCATAGATCGCCATGGCTGTTTTCCTGATGCGGGGG
>JAVTVY010015012.1:0-69953 GCA_036873755.1 Hanleya hanleyi
GTTTTGGCAATACACTTGCTTTTATACACAGTAACGCCCGTCAACGCTTAGCTTAACGCTTCAACGCCCTGGTGAACTAGCTCAGACGTCCTGATTTTCATGGAATTGCCACCAATACATCGAAATGCAGTGACGCCCGTCAACGCCCGTCGTTACGCCTTAACGCCCATCTCAACGCCCGTCAACACCCGTCGTTACGCCTTAACGCCCGTCTCAATGCCTTAACGCCCTATCTTTACGCCTTAACACCCTATCTTTACGCCTTAACGCCCGTCTCAGCGCCATAACGAGCGATAAATGGGTTTTGGAGGACAATTAACCTTTGAACTCTGACTGCACTTTCGGTCACGTGACCGGAAGTGACGTTTGACCACGTGACCGAAAGTGACCTTTGAACCTGTTCAAAGGTTAATCGTCTTCCAACACCCCTTTATCGCTCGTTAAGGCGCTGGGACGGGCGTTGAGGCGTAAAGATAGGGCGTTAAGTGATTGTGACGGGCGTTAAGGCGTAACGACGGGTGCTGACGGGCGTTGAGACGGGTGTTAAGGCGTAGCGACGGGCGTTGACGGGCGTCACTGCATTTCGATGTATTGGTGAAAATCAGGGCTTCTGAGCTAGTTCACCAGGGCGTTGAAGCGTTAAGCTAAGCGTTGACGGACGTTACTGTCTATAAAAACAAGTGTATTGCCAAAACACGCACAGTGGACGTTCAACCGTCAATATGGCTTATACTTGCCAACGCACGTTCACCAGACGTTACGATATGATGCGACACGAGAAAAATATACATGGGATTGAAGACTCCGAGGCACAAGAAGCCGATACAGAGATTGATGAGAGTCTATCCACTGATACGGAGAGCTTGACCTCAGATAATTAGCCTACATCCCAGGAAAGTGAGGCAGAACCTACCTTCTGGGATCGTATTGTGACAGCAGTTATCAATACTCATGCTGCAGCGATCGAGGACGCCGGACAGGATAACATACAACAGGCGTACACCCAAATGCGCCCCTACATCAGGAAAATAGCCATGGCGATCTATGAACAGTATACCTTACTATCGCTTGAAATGAAAGGCGACCCACGCACAGGTCCATCATGAAGATCAAGGGTCACTTGGAAGAGGATATGGGGCTACCACCCACTGAGGCCCTGGAAAATGCGATCAGGATGCGCAAACAACTCTTTCAGGACATGCTGCCCGAACAATATCCAGGCCTGCCCGACGACGATTAGGTCACACCGAGCAAAGATGAAAGTTTCTGAAACGGCGACTTGATTGGACAAGAGCAGCCGAGTATACATCTAACGCAGTAACGGGCAAGAACGAATATGACTGATACAGCGCCAAATGGCGGCCTCTGATTGGACAAGAGTCTTCTTGAATTGTAAACATACCCAACGCGGCTCCCCCTGCGTGGGTATGATATTCTGGAGGTGAGAATAAACCATATGGAAAAAAACATGTTGTTGTTGTTGTTCACTCATCTCTCATCCTTGTTGTTGTTGTTTTTCTTTCATCTGTGTATATCATGGCGTCACGGCGTTATGCTAGGGCGTTAAGGCGTAACGACAGGTGTTAAGGCGTAACGACGGGAGCTCGAAGCTCGGAGATGGAGTAGTCGGGAGCTCGGAGCTCGGGGATGAGGTAGGCGGGAGCTCGAAGCTCGGAGCTCGTGGCCCCAAAATTGTGGCGTTCTATACTACTCCTAAATGTAAGATGAGGACCTGGATGTAAAACTGATACCCCACACGGTCCATTTGACCAGGTATGGTCCCTCAATCACTCAACAAACCTCCACGAATCCACAAAATGCCTGCTTTCTATACTACAACCAGACTGCGCATGCGCAAAATGATGAAAACGGACAATACATTAGTCCAGCCGGATCCCACTCACTCATTCACTCACTCACTCACTCCCTCACTCACCATCGTTAGTGCGCCCATGCGTTAAGATGGGCGTTGGGCACGCCCCACTCACTCACTCACTCACTCACAGGAAAGTACCCGGATGTAGGTCAGACAGGTCTAAACATGTTCCCCAGGGTCACGCCCGATTCACGCCTACCGGAAGTGACGCTATACACCTACGCATCCTAACCCCAGATACAGAGTAGTACGCTTGCACTCATTGACTTTTGTGTACTTAAAGAGTATATTGACGCCCATTGACCCCAAGAGGTCAAAGGTCAATGTGAATGAATATCCTGTGACTATACCTTGGGATAGGGTTGATAGGAGATTTCTCATATTGTAGGCGTAAATCCGTGTTCGGCTTTTTAAATTTCGGGACAAATCCTCAATTTACATGCACCCACTCCCCCACCCTACCTCTCTCAGCAGGCCCCGATAAGCCCGGGGGACCTATATTCGCCCTTGATGATAGTGCTGATAGCGGTTTTCCCCTATTGTAGCGGTAAAGTCCGTCTTCCGCCTTTATATTTTCGGGACAAATCCTCATTTTACATACACCCACTCCCCCACTCTCTCAGCAGGCCCCGATAAGCCAGGGACCGATATTAGCCCTTTGGGATAGGGTTGATAGGGGTTTCCCCTAGTGTAGGAATAAAGTCCGTGTTCCGCTTTTTATATTTTCGGGACAAATCCTAATTTTACATGCACCCACCCATGACTGGATGGTCCTGGAGGAGCGCTTCACTTTGACACCTCACTCGATCCAATCAGTCTACTACGGGCCCCTCCCGGCCCTGAAGATTGCCGAACATTCTCACGAAAACCCACGTATTTGGGACTACTTTCTGTCCGCGGAGGCAGACCGCATCACCGCCAGACCACATAACTGCAGAGGAATACATGCCTCATGCACTTGACCATCACGTGACCTCCACATGACCTCCACATGAGACGGCGTCCTTTTTGAGACGGCGCACACCTTTGTCGGTTTTTGCCGGTACTATAATGCATTTGACCTCTACTCCAGATTCTCACGCCAGGTCAATGAGAGTCAATATGCCGTCTGTATACTACTCTCCTTGATCTATTTTTATCCAGAACTACCGTGGGCAACTAACCAAGGCAGTGTATAGATACCCTAACAAATCGATCGATACACTGTCTCCTGAGGATGGCCTGTTGGATCACATGCCTCTCACGCTCCACATCTCTTATACGACACGATTTGCGTTTTCTATTCTACTCGTCGTAACGGAAGTTACATCATAACCCTTCCACGTGCGAACTTAGCATTGATAAGTCGAAGTTAAAATCAAAAAACGAAAAACGGACAAATCGAGGCAATTTTCAATATTTGATTTTCATTTTTGCGTGAAGCAAAATTCTTTATTATTCTTTGATTTATCCATATATATCCTATTGCAATGTGGTATGGTCTAATACTTATCCGAGTCATCTTCATACACTTGTTTGACTGCAGAAGAGAGTCGTCAGAATTATTTCACTGAGCTCTAGACTTGAGCACACTGCGCCTTTGTTTGCCTCCTACAAGATCCTGAGATTGTCAGAACTGAACCTTTACCTCATGATCACTCTCCAGTTTGCCCATAAATTTCTTCATAAATTCGAGTTTGTTTCCAGTTCGATTTCAAAATTATTTTACGAGACAGTTCCAGGTACACGCCTACCCTACGCGTGGTCATTTGTATAATTTATATCGACCTTTCTATCGGACAAATCTTTCTTTACATACTCCTAAAATCATTGCTCCAAAAGAATTGCTCCAAAAGAATGGAACAAGATGCCGTCAGCCTTAAAGTCATGTCAATCCATATCACTATTCAAATCAAAACTGAAAGAATATTTACTTAATGTATAAGGCTCTCACCGACCCAGGAATATGATGGCAAACAAATGCACATCGTTCATTTGTGATTTCTGTTTATTCACCGAATTTATACTTAATCTTCACCCAGTCTTGTTTATCTAAATCCAGTATAAATCTGTCTTTAAATATTCATTTTTATATTACTTGGGACATTACAAGCCCTTTGGGGTTTTCATCCCGACAGATTTCCATGATGTATGTGTATAAATTTCAACTTTACTGTACATATGTTTTATCTGGTGAATAAACGAACAAACAAACAATCAAACAAACATAAACGAAAATTGAAAATTGACTGACAAATTTCAATTTTCGTTTTTTGTTTTTGTAATCTCATTGACGATCAAATTTCAATTTTTGATTTTGCGAAACCAAAAAAAAAAACACGAAAATTGAACTGTGCAAGGTGCACGCATACATTTGTCGTAAATGCAAATGTTGTAAGTTTGGAGAAACCAGATCAATTTTAATAAAGTATCGCTCTCGTATTTCTATATGACATAAACTCATTTTGGAAAGCTGGAATACGGGAGCGATGTTGAGCTATCCATCTTTCTACTTTCAATTTTGCAAGATGAAAAGCTGAATTGTCAAGTGTTACACGGACCAAATAACCCTCGTTGTCATTCAAACATGCGCAAATCCAGGTCAGTGACGTCACATCGCCCCTTCGCTCCATCGCCCCTTCGCTCCATCGCCCCTTCGCTCCATCGCCCCTTCGCTCCATCGCCCCTTCGCTCCATCGCCCCTTCGCCCCATCGCCCCTTCGCTCCATCGCCCCTTCGCTCCATCATCGCCCCTTCGCTCCATCGCTCCATCGCCCCTTCGCGCCTTCGCTCCATCGCGCCTTCGCCCCTTCGCCCCTTCGCCCCTTCGCCTTCCGGTTTCGCATTCAGACATGCGCAAATCCAAGTCTAGTGACGTATTACATCGCCCCTTCGCTCCATCGCCCCTTCGCTCCATCGCGCCTTCGCTCCATCGCTCCATCGCCCCTTCGCTCCATCGCTCCATCGCTCCATCGCCCCTTCGCCCCTTCGCCCCTTCGCCTAGCCCCTTCGCCCCTTCGCATAGCCCCTTCGTCCCTTCGCATAGCCCCTACGTCCCTTCGCATAGCCCCTTCGCCCCTTCGCATAGCCGCTATTTTTGCATCGCATCGCGCCTTCGCCCCTTCGCATCGCGCCTTCGCCCCTTCGCATAGCCCCTTCGCCCCTTCGCATGCATAGCCGCTTCGCATCGCTATTTTTGCATCGCATCGCGCCTTCGCCCCTTCGCCCCTTCGCATGCCACAAAATAAACGCACGCAGCGAGGGACCCTATCGGCCATCATACTTTCCCGTGACGATTATGAATGTGTTATAAATGGTGTGAATGAGCTGGATTCTAAATCTTCTTGGGTGTCTTTTTTGTCCTCAAATCATGCACCACATGTTCCTGTTAGGCTAACTTATATTCACGGTACCATTCCCTCACCAAATCATGAAGAGCGAGAAGCTAAAAGTCCGTTCGCTATAATCCTATTATTATAATCGGCTTGAGAAAGGCTAGGCAATTTTCATAACTACAATGGAGGTCAGTAGCTATGTAACATAGTTAGCAATGTGGTACTCTTGTGTGAGTTCAATGTGAATCTGATGTGAAGTGATCAAATCCACGTTGTGCTGAAAGGCTGAATATGAATAATCTTCCTGGATGAATTAACATAGGCGTAGTTTATTTTCTCTCTAAATTATCCAGGGGAAAGAGTATTCATTGTCAACGTATATGTCGTATCATGTGATACACGAGTATATACTTCTGTTGATATAGTCGGCCGGCCAAAGACCTCAAAAACGTTTTTAAAAACTTTCGATGGCATTTTTTGTTACAAATTGGTACCCATGCTAAATTAGTTCTTTGAGTGGTAGGGATCAAGGTAGGAGGGGATACCACCCTGATTTTGGCCAATTAAGGTCATTTTAGGGTCACTCTTTGGGTCAAATAAGGTCCAAAATGGGTAAAAATCGGTTATAAATTAACATCCACCGCATTGTTTGTTACCAATGAGTATCCAAGCTGAATTAGTTGTAAGTAGTGTAGAGTGTCAGGTAGTCATAGATAACACGTTTATTATAAGAATTAAGGTCATTTTAGGGTCACTTTTCGGTCAAATAAGGTCAAAAGCTTGTGAAAATCGGTTATATGCACAGTACTAATTGTTACGATTGGGCATTCCAGTTTAATCAGTTGAATGTAGTGTAGGGTTGGATGTAGTCATCGATAACACGTTAATTATTAGAATTAAGGTCATTTTAGGGTCATATTTGGGTCAAATTAGGTTAAAAATTTGTGAAAATCGGTTATAAATTAATATTCACAGTACTAATTTTTACGAATGAGTATCCAAATTGAATCAGTAGTATGTAGTGTAAATTTTAAATTAGTCATAGATAACAGTTAATTATTCAAATTAAGTTCATTTTAGGGTAACGTTTTGGTGAATGAGGTCAAAATGGGTACAAATCGGTTATAAATTAATAGCTACAATACTAATTGTTACGAATGGGTAGACAGACGGAATTAGTTGCAGGTAGTGTAAAGGTTTAAGGTAGGCATAATAACCATTATATAACCATTATATTGTCTGTCGATGATTTTTTTTCTAGCTGATGATTGTACGAGTAGAGCCAAACTAGGCCCATAAATAGTCAGATGGATCTGTTTTATGAAGGGGCTTGGCTTTGAGAAATCCTACTTTCAGGTCCATGTAATCACAATACCTTGAATTATAAGAGCAAAATTAGAACATGAGTCTCAGGTGAACCCACACGGTCATCATTTTGAATTTAATAATTGTATTCTCAGCTAAAGATTATGCCAGCAGAATAAAAATAGGCATAATTTAATAAGCTATGGCGTTATTCTGCTCAATTGAAACAAGTTTGTACCTAGAATAAAAATATTATAACACTAATTTGAAAAAAGAAGAATTTCCGGATGACTCCTTATGGTCGCCATTTTGAATTTAACTATCATTTTTAATCTGACTATTAAAATAGATTCAAAATGGGAAAAAGATATCTGGCTATGATGTGGGACTCTTCGGTTTTGATAAATTTGCACAATCAACTAAGAACAATGCCTTGATATACACGAGCAACATGGAAAAGCAGGAGATTCAGATAACCCCACACAGCTGCCATATTGAATTTGAACATCGTATTTTGATCTTGGGGATACGCAAATAGATTCAAAATGGGCGTAAGTTGTTAGGCTGTGCTAAGAGATCCCTCTGTTTTGATAGATTGCACAATTAGCGAAGAATAATGCCTTGTAGTAAACGAGCAACATGAACAAATATGATTTTCAGATGACTCCATATGACCACCATTTGACCGAATCTTGATCTTAGGGATACGTAAGTGGATTCAAAAAGAGCATAGGATGTTGGGCTATGCTTGAAGATCTTACAGGTTTGATAAATTAACATAATGAGCAAAGAATAATGCCTTGAACTACATGAGCAACAGGAAAAAGTGTGATTTTCAGATGACCCCATATGGACGCCATTTTGAATTTGACCATCAAATCTTGATCTGTGGGATATGTATATGGATTCAAAATGGGCATAGGGTGTTGGGCTATGCTTAGAGATCCCTCGGTTTTGCTATCTTTGAATAATGAGCTAAGAATAATGCCTTAAACTACACGAGCAACAGGAAAAAGTGTGATTTTCAAATGACCCCATATGGCCGCTATTTTGAATTTGACCATTAAATCTTGATTTTTAGCTTATGAAAATAGATTCCTAATGGGAATAAGATGTTAGGCTATGCATAGAAATCCTTCGGTTTTGATAAATTTGCTCAGTGAGGTAAGAATAATGCTTTGAATTACACGAGCAACAGGAAAAAGTGTGATTTTCAGATGACCCAATATGGC
This sequence comes from Hanleya hanleyi, assembly GCA_036873755.1. NCBI lineage: Eukaryota > Metazoa > Mollusca > Polyplacophora > Lepidopleurida > Hanleyidae > Hanleya > Hanleya hanleyi. The sequence goes on from JAVTVY010015012.1 coordinate 7,728, forward strand.
CGCCATTTTGAGCTTGACCATCAAATCTTGATTTTTGGCATATGTAAATAGATGCAAAATGGGAATAAATGCTAGGCTATGCATAGGGATCCCTCGGCTTTGATAGATTTGCGCAGTGAGGTAAGAATAATGCCTTGAACTACACGAGCAACATGAAAAATGTGATTTTCAGATTACCCCAACTGTCCGCCATTTTGAATTAAAACATCATATTTTAAGCTGAGAATTAAGCAAACAGATTCAAACTAGGCGAAAGATACTAGGCTTGATGGGAGATTCCTTTGTGTTAACTAATTTGCACAATGGGCTAAGAATAATCACTATTATATGAATAACCTGAAAAAGGGCGATTTATGGATGAACCCACATGAGCGCCATTTGGAATTAACGCATGATGGTTAATCACTAGAATTACAGAAATAGGCTCAAAATTAGCCAAATATAATATTCCAAAAGTACGGAAAGTCTTTGCTGTCGATCTGGTGATATCGTGAATGTTCAAAACGGCACTAAATTTCCGAACCCTCACCCAGGCCAAAAAGGGTTAAGTCAAACTACTTCATACTGGAGAAAAAAACCTTTGGACCAACAAATATATTGATCGGGAAGGTCCAGTATATAAGAAAATGGATGTTACCAAATTCACAAACAAAAAATACTGAATTACCCTACACTAATATATAAAAATTCGCCCCGCAGAACTACTTAAGATTTGATACCCATTTGTTTACAAGGAATTTCACACAAAAATGTTTTAAATTGTTTTAAGGCCCATCTTTTGGCCATCTTTGGATATTATTTGACCTCGAAATGACCTGATAATGACCTCAACTTGCCAAAATTGTCTTAATATCCACCCTACCTTGAACCAACCTGCATACAAAAGTAAATAACAAACAGCACAAAATATATGAAATAAAACAGCATTTTTGACCTCATTTGACCCATAAAGTGACCCATAAATGACCTCAATTCCAATAATTAACGAGCTAGCCATACCTGTGTTAAAACCATACAGTACATAAAACTAATTTAGCGTGGATAGCCATTGGTAACAAACATCACAATGGAAATTAAGTTAGGAACGACTTTTACCAATTTTGACCTTATTTAGCCCCAAAAGTGACCCCGAAATGACCTTTAACGTCCAAAATCCGGGTGGTATCCCCTCCCACCTCAAACCCTAGCACACAAAGAACTAATTTAGCATGGGTACCCATTTGTAACAGACAATGCCATCAAAAGTTACATTTCGTGTCCTTGGCTGGCCTACTAATATGGAAGCAATGATATTATGTAAGCGTGAATGGCGTTATCTTCTGAGACACTGTGGAAGGCGTTCAACGGATTCTATATGAAAAATAAACTGATGAGAAAGTCACGGGCAAAAAAGGGGCGCTTTCTCATCATACGCATCCCCCTCTCCCCATTTGACGACATACCTGCATATATAGCATGAATAACGGTTCATAGTCCGCGTTCCAATTGTCAGCATTTAATTCCATGTAGATAAGAACTAACAATGAAGTAGCATAAAGCTGATTAATAGGCAGTCAACAGTTTCTAAATTTTGGAATGTTTGGAAGACACAAGCAGGCTTAACCTGGTAATTTTATCTTCATATTCCGAACCTTTGACTAGTTCTCGTAGAAAAACCTGGATCGTTGACAATATCAAAGAGCTCTCATGCCACAGAATAGTTCATATCACTTTCGCGCCCTTCCCCTTTGTGCGAATAACCGATAATCTTGTGATACTGGCACCAGCCGCATGACCACATATGGACGCCATTTTGAATTTACCCACGACATAATTTATGTACGCAAGTAATTTGTCTAGGATAGGTGGTCAGCAAGTGGATGAAACAGATGTGGAACATCTAATGTAGATGCATCGCTATGTTGGATTATTGATAGAAGTTTGATCTCGAAGCCTTGGTCTTGTTTATTCGCAACAGGGAGACGAGAGCAGCTGAATCAGGCGACGTCTTTTATCGACGGTTCCGCTATTTATGGCACAACCAAAGAACGACTTGAGACATTGAGGACATTTTCAGGAGGTTGTGAGCTTATTGTATATTTACAATGGATGATGTGGTTGAATACAAAACATTACAAAATGAAATCCAATTAGAATGTCTGCTTAGGCGTAATGGTCGTCTTCCTCAACAACAACAATATCAGCTTAGGCGTAATGGTCTTCTTCCTCAACAACAGCAATAAGTTGATAAAATGTGAATCCGGGTCGGTTTTACGCTCATGAAAAAGTTAATGAATATATATATATACATGTACACGAACCTATCAAGAAACTATCATTCAAGTGTCAATGAGTAAAGCTTTATACATTTTACACACGACTCGAATTAGACCGAAGGTTGGTTAGCGTGATTTTACGGTTGTGATTTGCAATAAGTTCCAATGCTATTTATTTGGGGAATTTCTTTCCTGCAGTAACATCTACAGCAGTTATGATTTGCTTTTATTCCAGGTTCGTTAATTACTTCAAAACCCAACCATTTACCCATGATTCCACATGGCAATGCGCGTGCTGCAATGCAAGGAATCGCATTCTTCCTGTCAGGTGACTATATCTTGGGCGTTGGGTGAGATACTGCTTTTCTTATTGAATTCGGACTGCATCTGGCTAGATCATCTCGTCACTCAATGCTACCAATTATGTGCACAGGCCAATGAAAATCACGGATTTCTTTTCGAAAATTTGAATTAACCAATCAAGTGCTTTAAAAGTTTAAGTTATCCCGTGATGCACTGTTGTTTCTGTAGAACTTCATCAGTCTGGAGTGATGAGCTTATACCACTGGGCCACAATGTTCCAGTTCGGGACAAGAAAACCCTGTCAGTTTCGTTTAAAGAATCGTTTAAAATAACGACGAAAGAAGGACGATCATGAAGAATTGTTCTGCAGTCCAAAATTCTCATGCAATGCTCACATAAATCTGTTTTGGAAGTAACAGCATTATCTGCTAGACTCTTTATGTTTGATATGACGGCAATGCCATGGTCTAGTGATCAGAGCGTCAGCCCGAAAACATGTGATCGGGCTGAGTCGTACATAGGAGTTTAGGTCCTATGACTTTAAAAAATGAATATTTTGCTTCCTAGCTTGGCATCCAACATTAAGATGATAGACCAAGGACTCGTTGAGCCAGTATTAGGATGATGTGATAGGATAAAGTATCATATCTGACTATGGCATAGTATTACAGTGCCACATCACCATAAAACGGTGGTATTGAGACCGCACTCTCGCATGTGAGCCCACCTTAGTGATGCATGTATAGCTGCAAAATTGTTGAAATTGTTGACGTTAAGATATATTGGCACACTCTGTTTGGAATTGTTTTGGAATCCAACATTGGCATCCATTCCTTACATATCACATCTTTTAAATGCCGCTATATTGCCTGGTCGAAAAACCGTTATGTATTTTCTTCAGGTGACGATAGGGTTACCGAATTTCCAGGTCTGACTGGAATCGGGACGGCCTGGTTGAGGGAACACAACCGGATAGCACAGGAACTGGCGAAAATCAACCCAACATGGCCAGATGAGACGATATTCCAAGAAACACGACGCATAATCATTGCAATGATTCAACATATAACGTATTCTGAATTCCTCCCCGTGGTTATCGGTAAAAACAATATAGCGACATTTGGACTGAATACATTGACCAATGGATACTTCTCAGGATATCGTGATACGGTGGACCCGTCCGTCGCTAACGGCGTCGCTACCGCGGCGTTACGCTTCGGGCACAGTTTAATACGAACAACTTTCAGTCAACGGGACAGGAATTTCTCACCAAGCGGCTCTGGAATTAATTTGAACAGTACATTCTTTAAATCATCGCTTTATCTAATGCATGAGGATCCATTGATGAGGGGATTTCTAACGGACCGAAGTGAAATGTGTGACCGGAGAATTACGGACAATTTAATAAACCACCTTTACCAGATTGATCCTGGTAACGGGGGAGACCTAGCGGCATTTAACATCCAAAGAGGGCGTGATCATGGTTTACGCTCGTACACAGCTTGGAGGCAGAACATGGGACTTTCCGTTCCCCGAACCTTTGATAGCACCCCATCTGGCTTCATGGATCACTCGATGGAGACCGTGAACTTATTAAGAAAAGTTTACAGGCACGTGCACATATCATTTATCAGCTATCATCTATTTTTGGACACTTAATATCCTATATATCTTTATTTGGAATTGGAGTACGATATTGCTTGACCTGGTACTCTTATTCCAACTGTATATCTTTGTAGGCCATAGGTAATAGGTTAGATATCGCCCAAATTAGAAACTGTCTATCGAATGCCATATTTTTAACCAGTATAAAGAGAGAACGTATTTTCTCGACATTGCTAAACTCTCAACTGTATCCCATCATTCCATTTCCTGTGAGAGCCTCGACGCGAGGGCTTTATCGATCAAAAGCAGTCTAGTATAGTTTAAACAGTATATCTGCCGGTGGTAAACCTGCATTGCTCCTTGTTTTTTGCTATATCAAAGATAATCAGCTAATCGGTGTCATTTCGTTGAAAGCCATTTTCTCTAAACAAATTTATTGGAAATTGAATGCAACTCACATTCACATCTACTGTTCTAGAATTGACAACATGACGACTTTACATCGAAGATCAGATGGATTAAGAATACTGATCAGCGATACGGATTTGATATTTTTGGAACATCATGACGTCTTGCCGGCATCATTGAAAACTGTTGACCTATTCTCTCTTGCAGGAAACTAGCCCAGGTTTATGTATACTATGATTGTCTTTTTTAATTTGGTGCTATGCTGTTATATGGAATAGGTCTTTGGATTATGAACGCAGATATGTTTTAATGGACAACGGTTGAATAATGAATGACGGGCACGACGTAACATCTGGATCGATTCAAGGAATTATTGATACAAAGCCGTAGAACGGCAATTGCCGACAAGCTGCGAATCCAGGCAGATTTAAAAAGAACATGGCGGCGTTTTTATGAATCTATGTTGACAATATATGAGAGGTGACCAGTCTAAGTTTGAATTGAATTTACATTTGAATTGAATAAGAAATTATCTCTAAGGTATCTGTTTTGCTTTGACTTCGACTGTTACTTTTAGTCATCCGGAGGATGTAGACCTGTTTACAGGTGGTATATCTGAAATTCCATTGGCGGACGGCGCTGCAGTGGGGCCATTATTCGCCAGACTAATTGGACGACAGTTCCGTTACCTCAAATTCGGGGACAGATATTGGTACGAGACGGGAGAAGCACCCCAGTCATTTACCCCAGGTAAGTCATTCTTCATATTTGTATCAGCACAAGAAAATTTAACTGGACTTCAATTAGTCGAATTATTTAATTTTGATTTAATTTATTTGATCACATGAGTATATGAAAAGTGTGCACAGTAAAGTTACGATATTTTCAAATTTAGTGTAGCTACCCCTTATTAATTTTCTACTTTTGGAGTTTTATACAAAGTTGTTGTGCTTAACTCATACTTAAATTACTCCAATTTACTATGCATTAATAGTGCACTATGCACTATGCGAGATATTATAACAAGAGCCATCATAATGACAATTTATTGCCATTTCTTCTTTACATCAGGACAGTTGACAGAAATCAGGAAGACTTCCTTCTCAAGCGTATTATGCAATTCGTTTAATTTCCACACTATTCAACCAAAAGCGTTTTTCTCTCCTACTCTGCATGGGTAAGTTTATATACAGTCTTCACTAAAATGGCTGGTGTACCGGGAGCAAACTTGGACCGATAAAAGCGTTTCTGTGGCATTAGAATCATTCTGTGAATATTTGTCAAACTATACGTGAATTTTGAAAGGCCTATTTTGTTAAACCAGTATCCACAAACTACATGCTTCACAACTCTATGAATTCTTCAACAAATAAGTCCTATCATAAATGCAAAATGCAAGGAAGGCAATGCAAATCGAGAGCACAAGTCTTTTGATAATGTGAGGATGACTGCATTATGGACTGTAGCAACTGTTCGCGGACATATTATGATCATAGTCCGCCCGTATCCATGTTGTGTTTCTCCGTCGAATGTCTTCGGTAGACGCAAAACTTGGGATATTTACAGTCTTTCCATGATTGCGACATTTTGTCCCATAGTGTCAATATGCCCTTGACGCAAAATAACATCCTCTTGGCCCCCACAATAACACTTGATCCACAATAACACTCTTGACCCACAATTACACCCCCCTTGACCCACTATAACATCCTTTGATCCACAATAAAACCCACTGCCTACCAGAATTATTTAGTAGTCTAAATTCTGAAATTTAGGATTATGGTTCTAAACAAATGTTTAGATGATTTTCAACAAAAAATGCCATCATGCGAGTCTTGTGTGCATGTGCGAGCGAATAGTTATCTTTAATCGCTGCACGAACCTACAATATGATATTCCTTAAACGCGCCTTTGTGGCATTTATCTGTGGGGCAAGTCAGACTATCCATGGAAGTTATTTATATCCCTCATATGCGCTCATTTATAATAACTCATTTGGAAATTTTCTTGTGTATACATGGGTCGATTTCATGAAACCTCACTTGAGGCAATTTTCGCACTTGAAAGTTCAAATGCACTTGAAAACCTCCCTTGACTCGAGTTTTTGCTTTTCATGAAAGTTCACTTGAACCTGAAATCGCACTTGAGTTGAAGTGTGATCGGACCTCTCTTGAAAACCGCACTTGAAATAAAAACGTACTTGAAATGACCAATATGAAAGGAGATGGTATCAAAAAATAAGTTTTTTTCATGTGTCCATGCACCCTAATTCATGTATGGGCATCCTTGTTCATCTCGTATATCCGAAAATGGCACAGACATATTTATTTGATTCCTTAAATTCTACCAATCGGCTCCTGTGCATCAAGTATTTTGAGCATACACTTGATTCTGCGGGGGTACTATTTATTACCAAACCGCACAAAAGAGTTCCAAAAAGGTCACTTCAAACGTCACTTGACCGAGTGCAGTCAAAAACTTTTGGTGAAACACAACTTGATAATTTTTTGAAGTGCGCTTGGTCAAGTGCGAAAATCGCCCTTGAAAGAATCAAGTCAATTGAAGTTTCTTGAAATCGGCCCCTGAGTTATGAATACACATTCTTCGTGCATGATATCGATCACAAACCCACCCATTACATATGAGAGGAACAAATCTGATCACACCACCAACCGCAATATCAAAATACTTGCCATCTATCTGATACTGCTCTTGGCCAACCCACACTAAATGTGGATGTGATGTTCCTCTTCGTTAATTCCTTGCGTAACTGTATGCACGTTGTTGCAATTTCTGGGCCTGCTGGGAGACATTCAGTTGAGAACAGATTTTTTTTCTTCACTTTTCAGAAATAAGCGGGTACGATGTACCGTATTGCCTCAGATAGACCTCCGCCAATGGGCAGTGTGACAGCATACCACGCAGATCAAAAAATATTTGAGCACCGGATAACCCTGAGAGTTTGAATAATCCCCAAAGTGAAAACCACAACAAAACAGTACTTTGGAACTTTGTTTTTTGAAATATAGGTCATTCCCGGGTAAAATGTCATCAGGAAATATTTTGTAAATTATTAAATTCAGATTAATCAGGAATAGTTTCCTCAGTTGGGGGTGGGGTATATCTCCAGTATTTCATATCTCATGGGAATGGTTCGCCTCAACTTTAAATTCTCTCTCTCTCTCTCTCTCTCTCTCTCTCTCTACAATTTTTAGATCAATATCATTATAATTTTAAACACGATGTTGTGTCATTTTTCTTTTTTTTCAAATATGACTGATTAATGGATGACTTAACTCATCACGGTCTAAGGGGGACTAACCAGTGGTGTTTTCTCACATCCATCTATCAAAGGCAGATAACTCTGTTTATTATTGTCCCTTGTTCAGCCACAATCTCGTAATAGGAGACTGGCATAGTACCAGATTACGTGATTGACATTTCCAATTCGTCGATTATGGCCTACCTAACCAAACAATTGACAGAAGCTGTTGTACAAGCCACCTCCAATATGTGTATATTGCATTTATTCGTGCTTGAAGAGGAATATATTTTGAACGATATTACGAGTTAACTGATACCACCATCCCATGTAACCATCCCGATGCCATCTGGTCTGACAATAATATTATCTTCTCGATAAATCATTGGTCAATGATATACAGAAGCAATTATCATTGGTTATCGGTATACAGAGGCAATCACCAATGGTCATTGGTATACATGGGCAATCGCTGGTCACTGGTGTACAGGAGAAATCATCATTGGTCATTGGTATACAAGGACAATCATCATTGGTCATTGGTATACAAGGACAATCATCATTGGTCATTGGTATACAAGGACAATCATCATTGGTCATTGGTATACAAGGACAATCATCATTGGTCATTGGTATACAAGGACAATCATCTTTGGTCATTCTTTACAGGGGTAATTATCATTGGTCATTGGTATACAAGGACAATAATCATTGGTCATTCTTTACAGGGGTAATTATCATTGGTCATTGGTATACAAGGACAATCATCATTGGTCATTGGTATACAGGGACATTCATCATTGGTCATTGGTATACAGGGACAATCATCATCGGCCATTGATATACAAGGACAATCATCATTGGTATACAGGGACAATCATCATCGGCCATTGGTACACAAGGACAATCATCATTGGTCATTGGTATACACGGACAATCATCATTGGTCATTGGTATACAGGGTCATTGGTATACAAGGACAATCATCATCGGTCATTGGATTACAGGGACAATCACCATTGGTCATTCTGTACAGGGGTAATTATCATTGGTCACTGGTATACAAGGACAATCATCATTGGTCATTCTTTACAGGGGTAATTATCATTGGTCATTGATATACAAGGACAATCATCATTGGTCATTGGTATACAAGGACAATCATCATTGGTCATTCTTTACAGGGGTAATTATCATTGGTCATTGGTATACAAGGACAATCATCATTGGTCATTGGTATACAAGGACAATCATCATTGGTCATTCTTTACAGGGGTAATTATCATTGGTCATTGGTATACAAGGACAATCATCATTGGTCATTGGTATACAAGGACAATCATCATTGGTCATTCTTTACAGGGGTAATTATCATTGGTCATTGATATACAAGGACAATCATCATTGGTCATTGGTATACAAGGACAATCATCATTGGTCATTCTTTACAGGGGTAATTATCATTGGTCACTGGTATACAAGGACAATCATCATTGGTCATTGGTATACAAGGACAATCATCATTGGTCATTCTTTACAGGGGTAATTATCATTGGTCATTGGTATACAAGGACAATCATCATTGGTCATTGGTATACAAGGACAATCATCATTGGTCATTCTTTACAGGGGTAATTATCATTGGTCATTGATATACAAGGACAATCATCATTGGTCATTGGTATACAAGGACAATCATCATTGGTCATTCTTTACAGGGGTAATTATCATTGGTCATTGATATACAAGGACAATCATCATTGGTCATTGGTATACAAGGACAATCATCATTGGTCATTCTTTACAGGGGTAATTATCATTGGTCATTGGTATACAAGGACAATCATCATTGGTCATTGGTATACAAGGACAATCATCATTGGTCATTCTTTACAGGGGTAATTATCATTGGTCATTGATATACAAGGACAATCATCATTGGTCATTGGTATACAAGGACAATCATCATTGGTCATTGGTATACAGGGACAATCATTGGTATATAAAAATCGTCATCGGTCATTGATATACAGGGCAATCATCATTGGTATATGGCACTCATCATTGGTCATTGATATACAGGCACCATCATTGGCACAAGGTGGGGTAATCATCATTGGTCATTGGTATACAGGGACAATCATCATTGGTATACAGGGCACCGTCATTTGTCACGGTATTGTGTATCATCATTGGTATACAGGGACAATCATCATTGGTATACAGGGGCAATCATCATTGGTATACAGGGGCAATCATCATTGGTATACAGGGACAATCATCATTGGTATACAGGGACAATCATCATTGGTATACAGGGGCAATCATCATTGGTATACAGGGACAATCATCATTGGTATACAGGGGCAATCATCATTGATCATTGGTATACAGGGGCAATCGTCGTCGGTCATTGGTATACAGGGACAATCATCAATGGTATACAGGGACAATCATCATCGGTCATTGATATACAGGGGCAATCATCATTGGTCATTGGTATACAGGGACAATCATCATTGGTCATTGGTATACAGGGACAATCATCATCGGCCATTGATATACAGGGACAATCATCATTGGTCATTGGTATACAGGGACAATCATCATTGGTATACAGGGACAATCATCATCGGTCATTGGTATACAGGGACAATCATCATCGGTCATTGGTATACAGGGACAATCATCATCGGTCATTGGTATACAAGGACAATCATCATTGGTCATTGGTATACAGGGACAATCATCATCGGTCATTGGCATACAGGGACAATCATCATCGGTCATTGGTATACAGGGACAATCATCATCGGCCATTGGTATACAGGGACAATCATCATCGGTCATTGGTATACAGGGACAATCATCATCGGTCATTGATATACAGGGACAATCATCATTGGTCATTGGTATACAGGGACAATCATCATTGGTATACAGGGACAATCATCATTGGTCATTGGTATACAAGGACAATCATTATCGGTCATTCATAGTTAGGGAATCATCATTGGTCATTGATATACAGAGGCAATCATCATTGGTCATTGATATACAGGGGCAATCATCATTGGTCATTGGTATACAGGGGCAATCATCATTGGTTATTGGTATACAAGGACAATGATTATCGGTCATTCATAGTTAGGGAATCATCATTGGTCATCGGTATACAGGGGCAATCATCATTTATCATTGGTATAAGGGGCAAGCGTCTTTGGTATACAGGGGCAATAATTACTTATCATTGGTCTACATATGCATTCATCATCATCGGAATACAGAGGCAATCTTTATTGATCATTGGTATACTGGGGCAATCAACATTAGTCATTGGTATACAGGAGCAATCATCATTAGTATACTCTCCTCAGAGCAGTTTGGTTTTAGAACTAATCACTCGACATCTTTGGCAGCATGCTCTTTATATGATACACTGATCTCTGCAAAAGAATCGAAGTGTTACAGCATAGTCTCCTTCCTTGACCTATCAAAAGCATTTGACACTGTCAACCATAACATTCTTCTCTCCGAGCTTGAACACTATGGCTTTGGAGGACTATCTAATACCTGGTTTAACAGTTATCTCTCGGACAGATCACAAACAGTTATATACAATGAGAAGTTATCGGAACCATTGTCTATTGGATATGGTGTCCCTCAAGGGTCAATCCTCGGACCTATACTTTTTCTTCTTTATATAAATGATATAAACAGCGCAACGGATATGTTGAAAATTATTCTCTTTGCAGATGACACCAGTGTCGTATTTTCTTCCAGCAACATATCTGACGTGTTTAATATTATGTCACAGGAATTACAGAAACTACATAGTTGGTTCTGCTGTAATCGCCTGTCATTGAATATTAAAAAAAACAAATACATGTTAATAAAACCCCATGTTTACCGACCAACGACTAATATACCTGGATTATGTATCTCTGGAACAGAAATTGAACTCGTTCATCAATTTAAATTTTTAGGTATTTACATTAATGACCAGCTAAATTGGAAATCCCACATAAACTACATATGTAACAAGGTATCGAGAAACATAGGTGTCATAAATCATATAAAAAACTCGATAAATAAAAGAAAACACTGTATACATTGTATTATTCGATGATATTCCTATATCTATCTTATTGCAATGTTCTATGGGGAAATACCTATGCTACACATTTGAATCCCCTTGTCTTGTTGCAGAAACGCGCCCTGAGAGTAATAACCTTATCAAAAAAACTAGACCATACTACACCGTTATTTACAGAATTAAAAATTTTACAACTATGCAAACTAAACTTATACTCTTGCCTTCTGATGGCTCATAAAATTTTTCACCACCCATACCTGCTACCATCAAAATTCCGTTTCTACTTCATTAAGCAATCCGATGTACGTTTTTACCGAACTAGGGGACAATTTTTAAACTTATATCGCCCGATCTATCGATCAAATCTATCATTTTATACCCTCAAAATAAAAGGACCTCGTGAGTGGAACATACTACCTCCTTCAATAAAAAGCATCAATTCTATTTCTCTATTTAAGTCAAAACTCAAGACAAACCTTATCGATAACTGACATGTATTACATAGTTGCATGGATACTCGTATATAACTGACATAATGCCTTGCTTATATTTCATTTTATGAAAATGTTCTGGTGTATCTTGCCATATTTAGTCTTATTTTGGGATAGAACAAGCCCTTATGGGTTTTATTCCCGCCAATTCAGCTCATACGGCTAATAGTACCAGTGTCTAATCTTTTTTTTTTCCTTCTTTATTTTCTTCTTATTGTTACTGATAGTCATTGGTGTACACCTTCATTATTTGGTGAATAAATTTCAATTCAATTCAATTCAATTAGTCATTGGTTGTTGATATACGGGGGCAATCATTATTGATCATTGATCTGCAGATGCATTCATCGTTCATATACAGAAGCAATCATCAATGTCCATTGTTATACAGAGACAATCATCTCTGTTACACATGGGCGATCTCCATAGGTCGTTGGTATACCGGGGCAGCCATCATTGGTCATTGGTATACAGGGGCAATGATCTTTAGGTCATTGGTATGCAGCGACAATCATGATTTGTCATTGGTATACGGAGGCAAACAACATTGGTTATTGGTATACAGGAAAAATCATCACTGGTCGTTGGTATACAGAGACAATCATCATAGATCATTGATATACAGGGGCAATCAGCATTGGACATTGCTATACAGGAACAATCATCTCTGGTCATTGGTAGGCAGCGACAATCATCATTTGTCAGGTATACAGAGGCAAACAGCTTTGGTCATTGGTATACAGGAACAAGCATCACTGGTCGTTGGTATACAGAGGCAATCATCATTGATCATTGGTCTACAGGGGCAATCGTCACAGATCATTGGTCTACAATGGCAATCATCATTGGACATTAGTATACAGGAGCAATCATCTCTGGTCATTGGTTTACAGGGGCAAGCAACATTTGTCATTGGTATACAGAGCCAAACAACATTGGCCGTTTGTACACAGGGGCAACCATTCTTGGTCATTCGCATAAAGAGGCAATCATCATTGATATTTGGTCTTCAAGGGCAATTAGCATTGGTCCTTGGTATACAGGACCAATCATAATCGATCATTGGTATACAGGGGCAATTATCATTGGTCATTGGTATACAGGGTATGAAATTTACGGTCTTTAAGACGACAGGGCTTGTGCGCGTGATCTTAAGATTGTAACGCGAAGTCGTCTCAGACTCAGGGGATGGTCTTCATAAAACCTATACAATAATAGATTCCAAGGTCCGGCTTCTGAGATTTCTCGAAGACTTGATAGCCTCATTAAATGAGACAGGATACAACAAAACGAAGTTCATGTTCATTGAATATTAAGCCGATTTATTGTAAATTCATTCCACCTAACTTAGGAATGATCGGCATCATTTCGCAGGCAGACTAGCACAACTTCATCAACATCAGACCATTTTATAAACGGTCATTTTCGGAACTGGAGATAGGAATATCTATCATTGGAGACATGATAGCCTCTAGTGAGACCTGATGGTACTGGCCTCCAGTGAGACCTGATGGTACTGGCCTCCAGGGAGACCTGGTGTTACTGGCCTCCAGGGAGACCTGGTGTTACTGGCCTTCAGTGAGACCTGATGTTACTGGCCTGTCTGTATGTGCCGTTTATTCCATTATATACAATGCTATATGTTACAATGTCAATTTAACCCAACATAAATGTCCTTACCAATTCGGTGCAGTTATAACAAGCAGATCACGAATCTGCCGCATTACATAAATTCAGTCGTCAAAGCCAAAGTTAATTCATTACCCTTACACAAGCAGTTTCTATGTTATCCTGTAAATTTGAAATTACTAACTGTTTCTCACAAATAGTTGTGTTCACAATAACTGACCTAAAGGGTCATTGAAATAGGATGTTTATATTACCAAAACAGTATTCAGAACCGAAAACAATTCCCTTGTGTTAAACTGTCAGCCTCGAATATAACATACACCGTACCGATAACAAGGGACAGTAAGAAAAGCTTATGAAATCATGAATTTTCACTCATGGAAAAAGTTAATATAATAAAATTGCTGAGACAAGTATGGTGGCTAAGAATCGATATTTCACATATAATTTATGCATTTATATGGTGGCCAAGAATCGATATTTCACATATCTTCCAACAATGAAAGACACGAACGAAGATCGTTCATTCATCTCAAAGTATAAACACAAAATGCGTAAGGCAGCAAGAATAATAGCAAAACTTCAAAGAATAGTTCATTATGAATAGCTAAGGTCGTTATCAAAAATATCGGTCAAATACCATAAACAATTTAGTCAATTACCGTAGTCCATGTGCATAGCGTAAGGTCATAAGGCCATATTTACTATGATTTCTCAATGAAAGTACTCTAGGTATGTGAGACACGTGCCAGTCACTGACAAGTGTGGACATGTCAAAACAATGTGCTCAAAACATAACACAATATCAAAACAATTGCTGGAAAATTCATACATTACCGCAGCTTCAAATCCACAATAGTTTATCAACAAATTACATGTTCATGAAAATCAAAACAAATAACATTTATCTGTATCAAAATGTCAAAACTCCAACCTACATGCAAGATAATGTCAATCAGAACAAACAGAAGCAAATTATTTCGAAACAGAATTAATATACCAGTTCATTGCAAGAAAAACTATGATATCAGAGAAAGGATTCACACGGGGGAACTCGATCAGTTATGACAAAATAACTCTGCACAAATGATAACGCGCATTATCCACTTCATACCACTGCATGGTATCTCAATATTGTTGCAACGAAATTGTCAAACACAGACACAATTATCCTGTGGTTATGTCTCAAACAGTCTTCCATAACTGTCACCAAGTATCAGATTTCTCTAGCATCGTCTGTGCTAATTCATATACGGTACCCCATTCGCAAAGGTTAACATTTGGACCTTACATGTTACTCATTATGAAAGCTAGAAACTTATGGTTGACTTGGACACAATAGGTACTGCAATAAGGAAGTTGCCAATACGTGTTAATTGAAACCAATTTGTCATCCAACCTCTTAGACTTATATCTGAGGATCCAAAATAAACAAATAACCACAAATATTCACGATATCCAGGCTCTCATAGCCTGATCGGGGATTGTGAAGGCTCGTCAACCAACACCAACAGGTTTTCAGAGCCTTTCAGCATTACATGCTGCAACCACTATAGTACGTCTACATGTACTCAGTGTATCTTAGGACTACCAACATATATGCGATAATCTTAGTTCCATTTAGCCAATATTGCGTTAAGTATTTAGCTTACCAGCTACACTATTATGGCAACTAATCGCGATAAATGTCCCAATAACAAAAAACATTGTGGAACCACCTCACAACATCATCATCCAAAGGTCAAAGGCTAGATTTATCAATCTGCAAATCACTAAATTTATCAGCCACAAAGGAGTTCATGCAATCTACCAGTTTCACCATTGATTCATCAACTCCATTGGGCATGCAACATTATCAATAATTAACAAAGCATGCACAATATACGAGAGATGTCAACAGTTCATATAAGGCATGATTATGGCACATATAACATGATCGTTCAAGGGAGAGAGAGAAAGTTAAGGTTAAACCTCGCGTTCAATACATGCTACCAACCTGTCTGAGGATTCAGTCCAGAATGTTCCAAGAAAGTTACAAGAATACAATGTCTTAGAGTTCGTTAGGCATGATCCAGTTCTGTAAATTACACACTGTTCATCACACGCACTATTGTCAATCAGTGGGAACTTCACAACGTCAGACAGAAAGTTTAGGAAAGTCCAGGCAGAAAATATACCACAACACAGTTATGTTTTCAATAACTATGGCCATATACAAGGCTCTGTTAAGTAGAATGAATCAAACTGTACCTGTATATACTGTTTCCACGGAATGGACTCGTTCCAGAGGTTTCTGGCACACGCTGTCACGTCACCAAGAAAGAGAAGAACCATGACGCTGTTATAGGAATTATATACAATGCTATACGTTACAATGTCAATTTAACCCAACATAAATGTCCTTACAAATTCGGTGCAATTATGACAAGCAGATCACGAATCTGTCGCATTACATAAATTCAGTCGTCAAAACCAAAGTTAATTCATTACCCTTACACAAGCAGTTTCTATGTTATCCTGTAAATTTGAAATTACTAACTGTTTCTCACAAATAGTTGTGTTCACGATAACTGACCTAAAGGGTCATTGGAATAGGATGTTTATATTACCAAACCAGTATTCAGAACCGAAAACAATTCCCTCATGTTAAACTGTCAGCCTCGAATATGACATACACCGTACCGATAACAAGGGACAGTAAGAAAAGCTTATGAAATCATGAATTTTCACTCAAGGAAAAAGTTAATATAATAAAATTGCTGGGACAAGTATGGTGGCTAAGAATCGATATTTCACATATAATTTATGCATTTATATGGTGGCCAAGAATCGATATCTCACCATGGGCAATTATCATATGTCATTGGTATACATGGGCAATTATCATTGGTCATTGATATACAGGGGCAATTATCATTGGTCATTGGTATACAGGGGCAATCATCATTAATCATTGGTATACAGGGACAATCATCATTGGTATACAGGGGCAACCACCATATTTTTTAATAATCCCACATAGTTTTCAACAGACTCAGTAATAAATCAGTTGATGACATACAAGAGCAATCATCATTCAATCCATATTGTATAATGATCCCACATATGTCGGCATCTTCCAAGTTTGATTTCAGTAATATATAGTTACGCCTCCGTATAAAAAGCTGCCACGATCAAATACAGATATCTTAATGTTACAATGTACCTGTAAATGTACGTTTTGGTTACCATTTAATCGCTGCATTATGTTGCATACATTTCATGACGTTTCTATAGGTCGGTATAAATAACCATCGCGAATACCATGGTCTACCTGTATACCGACCATGATCAAGGTCGCATGCTAATGGCGGCTAGTCTGTATCAGATACATTACATATTCATGAGACGAACGGAGCGGTATTACGACGCAAACAAACAATCTGATGTCACCGCCTGTACCCAAGCTCTAGCAGACATTCGCGCCTCTCAATTTCACGGACTGAACGGAGTTGATCCAAGGTTATCCATCTTCAGGGCAAACATGGGACATTTTAACTTAGCGAATTGATATAAGCCGCGAAGTTACCTTCAAACCAAGTGGCTTTGGCGCTTTTAAATATATGTAATACATGCTTTGTTTATTTCAAGTTGAACCGATGTTTTGTGATCAATTCAACAGTTGGATAGAGCAGTTCTGTGAAACTGCAAGAATCCCACAGACAATGGTGAGAGGGATGAATGGAGCGCAGCGCAATGCACTCTGAGAGATGATGTGCATGCAACCTGTATCCTCTGATTTGAATGAAGCAAAGCAAATCACTCGGTTAGCTGACAGAGTACAGGACGCCATCAATGAAATATGTTCAGCAAAGCCCTTCACAAGGGCCCACGACAGTAGATTAGAAAGCAGGTAAAGGTCTGGTAGCGAGGGTGGTACAAATATAACCAATATGCTGTCATAATTTCGATCATTTGAGTGTTTACTTAAACGATGGTGGTTTCCATGTTTAATTCTATGATATATTATTCTGATCTACATATTTTATATTACGCTCCTTAAATATGCTTACATCTCGACATTACCTCTGTTGATTTAGACCAGAAAATTGCGTCTCTTTGTCGCTAGAGATTCTTTATCTGTGATATTCAATCATCGGGCCCTATTTTCTCAGAGCTAACCAGATTCCTCTTTCCAACAGCGATTGGATAACTACTACACGTGATCGATCTTACGTCACACCCACTGAGCAAAGAGATGATCCACTGATCCAGACTTCATCAGCCCGTATGTTGGTTCACGCGGTAAACAAGGAGTGAGTGAGTGAATAGGATTTAACGTCGCTTTTAACATTATTTCAGTCATATCGCGACCAACTAAGCACCACCAACTAAGAACGCCAAGTTGCGTTCTTGCTACTTCAAAGAAGAATCTTTGAAGCAGCATGGAACCAGACGCCCTCCAGACACCCTATAAAACACTGAGAAAAGCAAACATGACATAGACATGGCGCTTACATGGTGCAATAAGTTTTGAAACAAGTGATATTACAGTGCTAGACATCACATTATCAAGTTCCTTTTGCTTCTCAGCAAAATGCATTGAAGCAACAGGAACACGCGGTAAACAAAGTGTAGCCGAAAGCCACCTGTAAGTCTGATGTATATTGACTATGTGCAAAGCGCCTACGTCGGTCAATATGAGTAAATATGCTGCTCTGAATCAATGGGGGAATAGGCCTTAGACCACTTTTACAATTTACATTGACGGCCATGTTAACGTAATTTATATCACGCCGATTTCGTATTACAGTCTAGACTTCCATATTTCGGTAAGAAGTAGTTTAATTCAAGTTCTACATCCTGACAAACATCTTGACAGGTGTTGACCACCTAGATTTTGAGTAATGCGCACTCCTTGTTTACAAATGACGCCATACTTAGAAAGCCGTTTCACAGCGAAACCGAACAAATATTATACTTCAAACACCTATCACTGGCCTTCGATTATATATCGCAACAGAGGCGGAAAAAACTGAAAACAATTTTCCTCTTTGGCAGAGGTTGCCTAAGGACCAGGACTATTTTTCAATAGATGTCTCAGGCCTTCTATGGAGAATGAGGAGATTGCGATACGTAGGACCAGCGCTTATTTGACGACCGTAATTATAAACAGACTACTGATTATGATTTTGTCCGGCTCTCTGAGCGTACAAACCGACATCTTCAAAGCGCGTTTCAGCCCCCCCCCCCCCCTCCACCCCATTCAACTTTGTGGACAAACACATTTCCAATTGTACGATCCCACGACCAGTGAGGCGATCACTAATAGACATTGTTAAATATCCTTTTCTGGATGGTAATATTCCAAGCTGTATTCCGTATGCTCTCGCCCAGAAACAGTTGCTTTTTTCTCTAGAAATTTCAATGAACATCTCAGAAGGTCATTGCAAAACTGTTTAGACAAATCCCTACAAGCCAAGTTCTTTCATTCAAACTTGACTATCAAACACTGCATAGAGGCAAATAGGATCGTAACATGAAGAACCTACGGCACTACGCTTCGCAGCTTGTATCTAAATTTTCTGAACTACAGGAACCACTTGAAAGCTATATGTATCGCGTCACGTTTCATAACTTGAGCCTAATTCCACTTAAGCCAGGTATAGGAATATCCAGTGTTTCACCTGGCCATGGTTTTCAAATGAACAGCCACAATGTAAGCCTGGCTATGATACATACTCTTACGTAACGACCTGGAACTTTAGTTAAGGTAAAGAATAATGGTCTGTGATTAAGATTTTATGTAACGAACATCAACATTGAAAACTTGATCGCTTCTCTCTTGTAAGAAATCATCTTGTGTTTCGTATGAAACTTTGAATTTCAAGATCTCCATAGTGTTCATATCAACAGTCACAATCAAAGCGTGACTGAGATACATCATACTCTAGATAACGACTTTACAACGTATATCATATGGATTAAGATTATTGATCAGCGATACGGATTTGATAATTTTGAAATGTCATGATGTCTTAATTGCTGGCATCATTGAAAACTGTTGACCGCTTCTGTCTTGCAGGGAACTAGCCTAGTTGTATGTGTACAATGATTTATCCTTTTAACTTGGTGCTAATATTATTATATGAATTGGGTCTTTGGATTATGGACGCGGAAATTCTTCAATAGACAACGGTTGAATATAGAATTCTGGACTAGACTGTTGTATATTTATTACATGTATCTTTAGTTCAAACTCATTTTTGACTATTATTGATTATCGATTATTGACGCGAACATTCTATTAAGGACGACGACTGGATATTGAATATGAGATCTGGTGCTTGTTAGTATGATGCTCAATGAGCAGATCGCATTGAAAACGTGACTAAGATAGCTACTTTAGAAACGATTTACATCCTCCAAGGCAGGTCTCTCTGCTGTACTCTGTACTAACATTGCATAACGATAAGATAAGTGCAGCGATTTTTCGATAGGGCGGATAAAAATATCAGCCAATGAACGAACGACGGGAAACAAGAGCTAGTTTTTGCAGAGAAGAACGGTCGTTACTGTGTTGAACAATCAGAGAATCTCCTCAGAAGTTTGGACAAAACGAAAAAAATCGACCATCGCAGAAACTCTCTGATTGGGTAATTTCTCTTCCAATTTTCTCCACAGTACAAGCCAACGAAATATAGGATATCTTTTTGAAAATTCTAATTGACCAGTCAAGTGCTTTGAAACTACTGTCTGTCTCACATAAACTACTGGCTGTCTCACATTAACTACTGCCTGTCTCACATTAACTACTGTCTGTCTCACATAAACTACTGTCTGTCTCACATTAGCTACTGTCTGTCTCACATTAACTAGTATCTGTCTCACATTATTAACTACTGTCTGTCTCACATAAACTACTATCTGTCCCATATTAACTACTGCCTGTCTCACATAAACTACTGCCTGTCTCACATTAACTACTGTCTGTCTCACATAAACTACTGTCTGTCTCACATAAACCACTGTCTGTCTCACACAAACTACTGCCTGTCTCACATTAGCTACTGTCTGTCTCACATTAACTATTTTCTGTCTTACATTAGCTACTGTCTGTCTCACATTAACTATTGTCTGTCTCACATTATTAACTACTGTCTGTCTCACATAAACTACTATCTGTCTCACATTAACTACTGCCTGTCTCACATAAACTACTGCCTGTCTGACATAAACTACTGTCTGTCTCACATTAACTACTGTCTGTCTCACATAAACTACTGTCTGTCTCACATAAACTACTGTCTGTCTCACATAAACTACTGCCTGTCTCACATTAGCTACTGTCTGTCTCACATTAACTATTTTCTGTCTCACATTAGCTACTGTCTGTCTCACATTAACTATTGTCTGTCTCACATTATTAACTACTGTCTGTCTCACATAAACTACTGTCTGTCTCACATTAACTACTGCCTGTCTCACATAAACTACTGCCTGTCTCACATTAACTACTGTCTGTCTCACATTAACTACTGTCTGTCTCACATAAACTACTGTCTGTCTCACATAAACTACTGTCTGTCTCACATAAACTACTGTCTGTCTCACATTAGCTACTGTCTGTCTCACATTAACTATTTTCTGTCTCACATTATTAACTACTGTCTGTCTCACGCAAACTACTGTCTGTCTCACATTAACTACTGTCTGTCTCACATAAACTACTGCCTGTCTCACATTAGCTACTGTCTGTCTTACATTAGTTACTGTCTATCTCACATTAACTACTGTATGTCTCACATAAACTACTGTCCGTCCCACATTAACTATTGTCTCTCTCAAATAAACTACTGTCTGTCTCACATTAACTACTGTCTGTCTCACATAAACTACTGTCTGTCTCACATAAACTACTGTCTGTCTCACATTAACTACTGTTGGCGATATATCGAAGCCACTTTTTCTCAGAGCAGTGGAATTGCGCACATCATCTATTCAAGATTTGTGAATTTTCATCATGGAGTTTCATGAAAATCCAGATCAAATTCACCGAGACGAATTTTGCCCTGATAATGTGCATGTTAAATTGTGGCTGTAGACACCAGTTTCAATGTTACAACATCGCAAGATCAACGTCTTTGTGTTTTGAAAACAACATGCAAGGTATTGGGCATTTTCTTCATTTCTAAACAGATTTTCTTGAGATTTCAGAATAGAACTGCACAAATTATATAGAGATACTGTGCGGAATTTCACTGCGCTAGGATATTCACATCATTAGAAGGAGGGAGCTATGTTACATATTTTATATCTCATAGGTGGTATTATCATTACTTTTTCTCGAAATAGTATGTCTCGTATTGCATTTGAAACCTATATTATATTACGTGTAAGTGATCCAAATTATGTTTTACAGACGAGGTGAAACTATGACTACAATGGTTTTTACTTTCCTAGTTCATATATATGTAATTTAAATGTACCCGATTCATAAAGATGGCATACATGGCCTATCATATGTATACTACACAGACTACTGATATGCAAATTAACCCGTTTATATGGAGTTCCATCGACTTCTAATTTATAATTTTAATTGTACATTATAAGCTCTGGAAACCCCTTGCTGTGTGGGCGATGAAAGGTCTAGTTGTAAAATCGTGGCTTCAAAGAACGAATAAACGCCCAGTAGTACTGTCCAGGGCTAACAAAAATCCCTCGCTGCATGAGAATTTCTATTGAACTCCAATATGGAAGCAAGGATTATCGATGGGCGACGGCTGCTACTGAATGTCAGATCTGCCGATTGTATTCCGGTTCGCGGTAACTTGTGCCTAACTTCGATTAATCCGGGCTAGGGACCATTTGAATATCATTTTTTACATCTCCATGATGTTTGAATGAACAGTCACAATCGAAGCGTGATTGAGATAAAAACTCTGGAAAACGACATGGAAAATCATTTGGATAAAGAATAATGGTCAGTGATCAGGATGTTATGTAAAGAACGTCATCATGTCTTGCTGGCATCATTAATTTTTTTTCCAATATATTTGGAATTGGTGCTAACTGTAATAAGAAATAAGTATTCTGGTTATTGACGCAGAAATTCTTTTGTGTGCGACAGCTGAACATTGAATGTCGAATAGGATACTTGCTATATGAATAAACTCACGAGAAAATGAACAAACACTGATGGGACATGTATACATACAAACTTCATTTTCTTATCATGAATATCACAGGCACAAGCGTTCAACGATCAAATTTGCAGACATTATTCGACACATGGCAATAAATACATCGTCCATATTTTGTCAAGGATTATCATCTATGAACAAACGAGCATAGAGTACGGTGCTGGAGAAGACAAAAACAAAAATACCGTCATACAAAAATGTCAACATCACTAAATATCGCTTTCATGTGATTGGCTTTAACTCATATTTACAACGACAGCTGTGATATAATATGGCGTTGGAATACACGCCTCGTGTTGAGACTAGATAACTCCAGTTTGAAGAGATATCAAGCGTGAATGTCTTCCTTGGAAACGATGTCATATATGACGTCAACCGATATTTACAACAACAGTAGCTGTGATATACTGTATACGTTGTAAAACGCCTCGGGTAAAGACTAGATAACTCCGGTTTGAAGAGAAGCCAAGCGTGAATGTCTATTCGAAAGATAAAAAAGTCATAAATCATTTAACTTGGAGACGATCCCGTATACAACTCGGTGCTCATTGCCACGATTGGCACCAAGGTATCCCCGATAACTGATCTACTGGATTAAAGAGACACTTGTAAATTAGTCAAATACAATTCAGTCATAAAAGTCATATATACAATCTGATTATATACAATATTTACATTACCCTTCCAAGTAGGGATATTTTAATTCCACCATATTCACGACAACTAAAAACTCTCTGACGTCACGTACTAAGTTAATGATGGCAAATTCATGGATTGCTGTTCAGTATACGATGAAACATCGCCACAAATATGAAATTTTGGAAGTAGTATCAGTTCTGATATCTACAGCCACGACTGATGACATCCGAGAAACTGTCAATGTCGGGTTCATACTCCATGTAAGAATCACGAGACAATGCATACAATAGCCAAGTCGGGGGGCAACAATATGTCTAGACTTCAGCCTTTCAGCTGCACAAATACTCAGACAATATCTTCCTACATGAAGTATCTACCCAATGTCGTCAAGCTGTGTCGTCAAGTCTTTCATTCCCACGCTGGGTGTACCGATCTCAATAAGGTATCAGTATAATCACGTCTGAGGTAAATAACATTGCAGTCACTTCCATAAAATGTAAGAACTGCTTGTTTTCGATGAAGATCTGTAGATGACTGTAGTCGCGGTCGTTTAACTTTGCCTCCAGTGGACCAGGTCTATATCGGCTAACGATGAACACGGCTTACGACCATTGCTGTAATTGGTAGAGAGAAAGGAATATTGTGAAATAGATGAACTTAAATTTATATCATTCAGTAGATATAGTTATCCATGTTCCGTTTCAAGAATCGATAGGCAGTTAACACGGCATACATAAGGGTAGTCCAGATTATCTTACACCGCTTTGTTGGTCAGAAGAATAGACGAACAAAGAATAAGATGTTCTATTTATTCTTCACATGAACATTGTTGTACTCAGAAGTGTTCAGTACTCAGGGCTCAAAGTCACACTGATGTACCGATGCGTTTGTGCACAGCTTACAATCAAACTTGTTTCGGGAGACCATTATGGCGTATAGAAATTTGGTCTCGAAAGGCAGGTTGTCTCTAAAAAATTCAACATAGACCAACTATTAAACGACCAACTGTTAAAGTCTGTCTATTTTAATTAGTCGTCTAATTTGGAGCTTGTCAAAAATCAATAGTTAACTTAGTGAAAACAATTTCAGCGTTTAGAACAAACTGAACTCTACAAAACGACCACTATTTCTCTGTGATATTGATCATTGATCACAGAGAAATGCTCGAAATAACTTCTCCATAATTCTAATTCTCTCCACATAAATCTCCAGTACCGTTGTTTCATGTTCCGATTCTCAGTTACATGTAACGTCATAATGTATTCGTGTTCACTGGCACAAAGGTCATTGACGCCGTATAAAGCAATAAAGCAATGGCCTGTGTGTCGCTTATATGCCATGCCCAGTCAAATGATAAATGGCACACACCTCTATGACCGTACACGGATTTAATGACCTTTGTGTCATTGAAGACGAATACATTATGACATATCTATACATAATTGGAACCCAGCAAATGAAACCACTGTACTGGGGTTTTATTTGTTGAGAATTATACAGTTATTTTGAAGCATGATATATTATAAATACCACAGAGTAATGGTATTTATTTTGTAGAGTTCAGTTTGTTCTATAAACTGAAACAAAAAACATTATGCAGAGTTAACTATTGATTTTTAAAAGCCCCGAAGTATACGACTAATTAAAATGGACAGACTTTTGTGGGTTTTATACTGTGGTCCGTAAATGGAGGTGGTCGCATGACAAAGGTGATCGTTAGAGAGGGAGTGGTAGCAATTTATAGTATACAGGAGGTATTACTTACTTTGTCAACATTTCCGTCAGAAATACGTGAGGTTGTATTGTATCAAACTTCATGGTGTTACATAACACTTTGGCAAATGTAACCTTTCGGATCTCGTTGAGTTGTGCTGGAATATTAGAAAGCAAGCGGAATTAGAATACTTGTATATTTCTGAATATATATCATATCTGCGACATGTCAGCCACCGTTTCCTTGATTGTTTGTTCCACGTAATCTTATATTAAATGAAAGAAATTAAAGAATAGAACTATTAAAGTTAATCACTATAAACGTTGTCCACTTGATTTCGCATCACATGTCCAATGATACGCTTTCACTTTCATTTCGAGCAGAACGGTTACGAATTTTGTACAAAGATAAAATTTAATATTTTATGTAGTACCTGGTGTAAAGCGAAGAAGTGGATCGTCTGTTTCGTAAAAGAACCGGTCGCCTCTTTTCAGAGCTTGAAACTGTCTGGCGATGACTTTAGCAAAGAGTGGACCGACCGCCGCATCACGACTCAGTGGCTTTTCCGACAGTCCCGCCGTCCATAGCTCCACATCATCAGGCGTCCTGAAATTATATAGTCATATAAATGAACATCTTGAGCGCTTTTCTTTTACGAAATTTCTTCGAAATCGTCTTTAATATTTAGGAAACTATTATCAAAACAGGCCATTCTGGAAATAACTTTCTTATGGCTAAAGCTGGCCACTGCACATCTTAAAGATTTTTGATCTACGAATGGCGACAAGGTGTGGAGGATGGAGATTGGAGGTGATATTCTGTCGTCACAAAACCCATAATGATGAAGCTGTCATGAACAGCAAAAATCACGTAGGCATAATTGACATAAACTGGAATTCATCAAAGTACGACTGTTTCCACATATAGCCCCGAGCTTCGAATTAACAGCTAGGATCTGCAGCTGACATAGACCCATGTTAAATGAAATTAAATGCAAAACAACAAAAATATGGCATTGGTCCATAAAGAACTTGGGAATTATTCTGCATTATAAAGTGACATGGATTTGACTACAGGAACATCATCAGGTCTCGCCGTTCGGGGTTTGGTGCTAATTGTGCCGGTAGAATATGGTCTTTAGGATGAATTCGGTCTTTCGGATGAATACGGTCTTTTGGATGAATAAAGTCTTTCGATTATGCACGCATGAATTTATTGACTGGCTCCTGAATGTCTAATCTCACGCTTGTCACGTAATGAAAAGTGGTATGCGTCAACTAGGATGGAAGGAACTCCGAAAAGGGAAGTCATTGTGATATAATATTCTATATTTCGGCTGTGATTATGCCATCACCAGGAATACATACGGTTTCATCCCAGATTATGTAAAACGAATCTGCGGGAATAATGGATTTTGTAGTATACATCTACATGTATTAGAGAGAATTTCAGAGGTTGATGTAAAATTGCATGCTTACTTGTAAACGCTTTTGAACAACTCAACGGTTCTAGCGGTGTGGTCAGGGAATCCCGTAGGTGAAGTATCGAAGGTTTGAGGCTGAGAGAGTCCGGTTATTCTCCTCCAATCTTTGTACATGGTCATCCCGTGATCCCGATTTCTTAGGACGTTGAATGCAGCCAAATCCCCTCCGTTACCGGCTTTTGTTTGATACAGATGGTTGACCAGACTGTCCGTCATAAGCCGGTCACATTTGGTACTCCGATCTGCCACAAATCCTCTCATCAAGGAGTCTTCGCTCCTTAGAAAGATGGTGGACTTGAAGAAGGCATCCTTGAGAGACAAAGCCGGACTTCCGTCCGGGCTATAATTACGATTCCTCTTGCTGAACTTCTCACGGATCATGCTGTGACCGAAACGTAATGCCGAGGCGGCAAATCCGTTTGACAGAGAAGGGTCCACATCCTCCCTGTAACCGGTGAAATAACCGTCTTTCAAGGGCTTCAAACCAAACTGGACCATATTATCCTCCCCAACTACTCCGATGAGGTAATCATCGTAGGTAATGTGTTGGACCATCGCGATGATAATACGCCGTGTTTCTTGGTACAGTGTCTCGTCCGTCCAGAGGGGGTTCAGACGGGCTAGTTCCTTAGCTATCCTGTTATGTTCCCGAACCCACACTGTCTCTATGGCAATAAGTCCGGCGTACTCGTTCACTCTATCGTCACCTACAAGTAAAAAGATTTTCGTAAAATATAATACAATGTGTGTTTGGAGGAGGAGGGGATGTGGGAGTGCGAGATGAATAAAGTGTCCTTACGAAAACAACATGGCTTATTTGAACTTGAACTAATTTGTGAAATGAAGTTATATGTTCGCAAACATTGGACAGCTCGTCTTATTTTTAAGGAAGCATCTTTGAAAGCAAACTTTCACTTGGAGTGAAACAATTGAATCTAATAAAGTGATTCAAGAAATAGAATTCAATAAAGCTACGGCAGTGAATGAAATGTTCTCCGTATTTGATTTTTAGCTTACAAAGTTAATTTCTCTGGTTCAGTTCTGTGATTTGAGTGAACAACCCGGCATTATACATTTAATATTCGGTAACAAATGAATGATGCAAAATCGCCGTATCGGCACAGCTGTCCTATATTTTCTCTTTGATTTCTTTGTCCTTCCGAATTAAAGTTAATGACTTTTCATTATGCGACCGAGTATGAGCGTAAGCACATGACCCAAGTATTTTCTACGACAAAAACATATTCTCCAGTTGTCAGTGTTCATTTTTACTATAATTACCCGAAGTACTCTATACCCCCACTTATAATTATCCTTAATAACACGATGTGCAATTAATGTTTTAATTAAATTCGAACAAAATATTTTGCCTCAAGTGAAACTTCCTCAGAAGTCTCAGAAAACAATATAAACGTGTTTTCATTAACTGTGGGAGGTATTTACACACAGTAACTTTAATATTTAATATGTTACTCGCCATAGGGCTATTTAAAAACCTTCTTGTCAAAGTTATCCGTCCACCCAAATAAAATGTAATTAGGAGCCAAGTTTTAACAATTTAACTTAAAAAAACTTCATCCGCTATATACATTTTTTGTTAATCTAATTATGCATAAAAGAGACACAATCATTCATATATCATTTGTCTAGCTCTCAGGGATGACATTAATATTTTGCACTAATGTGTTCGACATAAATATGATGTATCTCGTCCCCGAAGGTATGGGGAGGCAAATTTGACCACAGCTAAAATCTCCTGCAATTATCTAACGCTTAAAGGGCATATTTTGAAAATTGAATTTACAGCGAAACATGGAAGATAAACGGGTCTGAATTCATCTATACTATGGACGGATTTTGTGCATCCAGGTAGAAACAAGAAACCATTTACAGAATGCAATACGTATACTACCCCACTAACGTATTCTGTTCCTCGCGGGATCTGCCATGATTTGTATTCTACATGTATGAATGGCTCTCGTCTTGTTTTATAAGATAACTACATTTATACTAGGCACCATGTTTAGCCAAAGGCAAGGTCCAGTATGTAAAATTAGTACTGTTCATAGATAGATGGGTTAAAATTTCTACGAAATAATGCATACTGAAAATAAAACAGTGTACAAACAATACAGAGTAAGACACCAGTACAAGATCACCGACTGAAATGAACAAGGATGTAAACAATTAACAAGGATGTGAACCCAGTAGACCAATCGACACTACCGTAAATGATATTTGATTTGAAAGAAGTGTGTACTGTCGCAGGTATATGTATATACATGTACATGCTCTAAGGATTTGTGTTACGATGACTGTTGCACAGTTCAAGATTCTCCAGTATGGCTAGCAAATTCTTTCCACATTTTAAAACATAGGACATTGAACTATGGTTGAACATTTCCCTTCTCGGCCCAGGCACAATCAAGTTCCACGTGTCCTAGAACGAGTGGTTCTCTGTCTTACGATTTTCGCCAAGGGCTCTCGTAATTAAGTACGTAGGGGTCAACTCTTTGTGCAGCTCTACGCGATTAATAGTGGATGTTCATTTTAACTCAATAAATATAGGGTTTCGGAATATTATTCTTGCCCCTATTTTCAGTCCGGCCTTGGAGGCCTTTGTCGCAGATGGCGACAACACAATAATCGATAGATGGTTAAACTGAGGTGATATATGGTGTTTTACATCAGTCAACAGATGGCAACAAATTGGGCATCTATTTCATCATACCTAATTTATTTGATACGTTTTTGCACAATCTGTCCACGTGGCTTTTGCAAGTGAGATATTTATCGAATATAAGTTCGTTCGTATTCCGCTGTTTCGAATTCCACTTGTCAGGCTCCGAGTTAAAACACCACTGGGTGCTATACGATCTTATCTGAATCGAGGCGGACAAAGAGACACACAGACAGATCTAAACAATAATACCCTGTTCTTTTCTAAGGGCGACAGTGATAGCTGAGATGACAAATGAACCACATACCTGCAGCAAAGAACGCAAATCCATGTAACGTTGCTCGGAAATTAGGATGAGGCATTATGGGTAATTCATCCGGCTCAGACAGCGCCATTAAACCTGCAATCAAGGAATGCATGCAGTCATATTGAGTTTATTGGCAATGTATGACAAGAGTATATATCCCCCACTCCTATCCAGCTGAACGTGATCGTTTTATGAGGATTAAAAAACCCATGGTGGTTAAGACTCGAACCCATATTTTTGACACCAGTCGCCCCTAGCCACTTAGTCACATCACCTCCCACAAACAGTGAGATAGAACTTCAACCATTCTGAAACATTGACGTTGATACGGCTCATTGGCATTATATTATTAAATTAATACACACATATAATATAGAGAGACACTCGCTTAATAGCGAACAGAAAAATATAGGCTTGTAAATCATTTGTGGACGACGGATGAATACTTAATGTCGGTCGTTTGATCGTTTATCTCAACACGAGCAGTCACAAAGTCGGATGGGTTGGACGGGCGCATTTTTGACGTTACTACGGGTCTTCATTCTCCCCGCACATTAAAATTGTCTCGTGTGGATTAATGTGAAATTCGTCAAATTCTTGCAATTCTGTGGAATAAATTCATTGAATATGATCCATCAGATTTGTTGTAAACATACTTCATTGCACATATTCCAGGAGGATCGTGCACCGGATTCACAATATGTGCAATTAAATAAGTTTCCAACTGAAGTATTTCAAGTCCTTTGTCCACAGATTTATAGATAAGAACAAATATTCAAATATTATATCCCATTCAACACATTGATTTACCATACCTCCTGTTCCCAGGCGAAGTTGTCTGGCTTTGTGCTCCATTATTCCGTAGATAGCGCTACCGTCGACAAATGAAGACGCCATGTTGAGCTGTTCACGTCGACCTGATGAGAAAAAATAGAATCATGTCAACCGGGCTTCAGTGAGTGTTTTCAATTCCGCGTGATGAATTCCAACCATTGTGGAAACAAAGTTAGATATAGCATTGGAAGTTCGGAATTTTTTGTTCACTGGGTTTGGGCAGTTGTGCTTGCAGAGGTATTCAGTGGATAATGCTATTTTCATTCGCATCTACTCCGCCGATTCCGTCGGAGTCGTCTGACCTCGCGCATTATTGCCGGAGGGATTTTTACGGCTCTCATGACCCACCGGAAGTGGAGCACATCACAAATTAAAGGATTGTATCCGCTCTCAGTTATCGTGGTACAAGTATTTCCCCCTTATCGAGAGATAAAGTATATAAGAAAAGCAATGGGAGACTTGCACAATAAGAACAGAAGATGACGCAGAACAGCTATTTCTATCAGATGGTTGGTTCACTGAACCACAATTGACAATCAGAAAATGGCAATCGCAGAATCTGTTTGGACAGTATCTATTTTGCAAGTCTGCCATTCAATCTTCACTTAATTCTGTCCCCGAAATACGTCGTCTACTTTTTAGATCCTGGTGGATCATATAGGCCGAATTCAAAAACTTGAGCGGAAGTCCTACAGTTGACATGCGCTGTTCAGAGTTTCTGTGCTTGAGAGTAATTTCAACATGCTGCCAATGTGGATTCATATCAGTGATGATATGCTGAGTACATTGTTCATACACCAAGAGACCGCGCCGACTGTGCTACTTTGGAAAGTATACTCCTCATCATGTCCATTCAGTCGACTGATGAATGAAAAAAGGTCAAGAGTTTCGAGGTGTAGTCATTTTTTATATGCACACAGACACGTTAACATTGGCGTTTGGTTGTACTCAATTGTAGCACAACCTTGTTGGTAGTGCATTGAGAAGTAGTCAAGATTCTCGAAGATTTCAGAACAACAACATAATATCCTAGTATCAAAATTGGTTTCCGATGCAGTTTAGTTAAACAGATATCTTATATGACGTTCTAGAATTGAATACTAGATCGACAGTTAAACATTATCTCACCTAGCTCACAGTTGATGTCGGTCACCTCAAGTGAACGGGACAGTCCCAGGCAGGACCGCTTGAATCGTTTGAAAAAGTCTCCTGGTTTGTTGATATCAACATTGTAACAGAACTTCCCAGGCCTGGATGAGAAATAATAATGAGAAATAATAATAATAATAATAATAATAAAAAGTACAATTAAAGGAATAGTAAACTCTGCGTAAACTCGTGCTCGACATGAGAGAATTATGCCATCAGATTCCAAAAACACCCGTAGAAAAAATTAACAAAATTCTACAGCTGAGTAAACGCGATTTATCGTTCACACTTTATGATCTGCGACATGTTGGAATGACTGTGACGTTTGATGGGCCATACTGTTTTTATGTAGATGGCGCTGCGACAAATATCCCGTTGTCATCCGGGCTCTATCCCATAAGGTAAAGCATTAAACAACAACAACGGCAACATTAGCAGAGTTTCTTCTACTGCTGTCGGGTGATGTGGCTGATATTCTTGCCTCGGAAAAAGAGCTTGTGAAATCATATGCAAAATGCCACATGTCAACCTGTATATCAATTCGACATTCATATATCACGATCCTCATAATCGTCTCGGAGCCTAAAGAAAGGTCCACCGATCTGTCAAAAGCCGTCGACACAATAATTTACAATTGGTCTCCATGTTATTAGCTACTCTGCCTGGGGCCCAACTACGTCACAGAAATAATGTCAGATGATATTTAAAGGATTTTCATTGGCTAACGGCTCTCAGGCTTGTTAAAATGGCGACCTCCACGGATTCTTGTTCTGGGCAATAACTCTGATGTTCAAAATGTTCTCTTTCATTCGGAATTACTAGAAAAGCTGATTTGTTTTGTTTTTCGAATACTAATGATATAGTTCTTTCGATATTCATATACATTAATCTAGCATATTCTGTTATTTCAGAAATACGCAGTATCGTATAAGAAATTCACTGATTTGTTAGTTCATCTTAATTATTTGAGGTTTTTATCTTTGAATTAAGTGAGGTTAAGCGAATAACTGTTCAAGTATTGAAGAATGCAGACTTTGTGTTAAGTTGACTCATTATAAAAAGACATCATAAAAATTAATTTCACTTACGTTGGTATCGTTTGATCGCAACACATTGGAAGAGAGCCTTTAA
Organism: Hanleya hanleyi; assembly: GCA_036873755.1. Lineage (NCBI taxonomy): Eukaryota > Metazoa > Mollusca > Polyplacophora > Lepidopleurida > Hanleyidae > Hanleya > Hanleya hanleyi. Next base: position 40,899 of record JAVTVY010015012.1, read on the forward strand.
ATCCTATTAATAAACGAACATACACGTGAGGACATATAGATTACCCGCAGGTATGAATAATATTATTAAAACAACATGTATATTCGTATTCGTAAACTTTTCAGAATAAAATGAACATTGGTTCTGTAATTATCTGCTCTGAATTTTATTGCTCAACTGCTGTTCGGGGTTGGTTATCTATCTCGTCAAGTGGAATGCCAGGTCTGGCCCGATAGTTTAAATAGAAATGAGACACACGTCGATTCTCAATGTTCATGCGAATACAATGAGGTGATCAACATGGAAAAGAAGTACAAGCTCGATGTATAGCGTACCTTTATTTGGTGCCCGATCAGTGACGTCGTGAGAGAGAAACTGTCCCCAAAGTGAGAACTCCATTGACCAGATGGACTCGGGGTTATCGGTATCTGGAGCCTGATGAATAGTCACACTTATCTCCCTTGAGCCGGGTAATTGAATATTGTTTTTTCCCGTCTCACCGGGTAAATCATCTCTGTTGGTAACGGGATCTGTAAATATATTGCGTTAAAATGAGCTAAGTAGAAAGAAATCCAGACAAAGGTCACAGAATATGTGAGGGAAAAATCTAGAAAACGGACAAGACATGACCATGACGCACATTCTGTCGTGGAAAGCTCGTCTATAAATCTCGTCCATCGTTTAGAGTAGCCATCATCAACTTGCCCACATAATTAACGTCGAGACCGGCAATATGTGCATTGTGTAACTAACTTGGAATTAGGCCAATATGATAATATTTTTGCTCAGTATGAATAATTGGAGACTTCGGATTAAGCAGGATTGACATTCATTCCAATAGGTTACTTGTAATAATTGTTGCAGATATGAGTCAAATGTATCAGTGTTTTCACCATCAGTATCTATGAAATACGACATACTGTCCTATGTAATCGATCAGTTGATTAAAATAATTGCGAAGACTATCCAATCCGGCTATTACAGACTATACTGGGCAATCACTATCAACTCTTTTTGGCTGTCAGTCCCTCTTGCTGAAAACGCAGACAGAACCATTTTTCAAGTCTGGACAGCAATGACATTTTGATTCAAACAGACTTGAGGGTGTACAATACTGTTTTTACTCAATATGAATAAATGGACACGAGCATATACCTGTATCGTATTTGGGATCAGTCTCTCTCAGATATGGGGTGAACGCTGATCCCAGTTTAGGGTTCCTCAGGTTATTGCAGCTTCCGTCCAAGCTCCGGTATTTGGCCGAATTGTCGCACGTTGGCTGTATGTACGGACAAGTTAAGTTTTGCTGGGCAGCCTCGGGGTCAGCCAAGACATCTTTTACTGTGAGTGCGGATCCCTCTGCCCTGCAGAACATTAGAAATATTCAGCTATAATTTCGGATTTTGTTTTCTTCCGCGTTCCTTTCCCTGCTGAATTGTGACAATTGACTAGACCAGTTCGACATGTCCGGAACATTTTTGTCGTGTAGGGAACTATGAGTCCGCTGATTTTTAACATGCCAGGCAACTGAGAGTTCATCTCAGACCGCTCAAACGGAGAAGGAGTGTTAATGTGAGCATGCGCACTAGAGAATCTAAGCGTATTGTGAGGTGGCTTAGTTCTCAGGAGCTCAGTATATCCACTGTTCTATTTCTGATTTCTCTGTCGAACTGGAAGGTAATTGATGGATGGTCATTGCTGGATTGACAATGTTTGATAAAGTTCAGCAATATACATCAAAATCATTAAGCTAATCTAAAGCTTTTATCACTCTACTCAATAATATATTATTGGAGCGTAATTTATTAACATTCATATGCATGTACATATAGGCTAAGGTTCATGTCAATCTCTCCCCAATAATGCGTCTGTATGAAAACCGAAATGAAAGTATGCCTAGACCAGTTCAGGTTACATTTACAGTTTTCTTGGAAAATGCACATGTGAAGTTCTCGACGCCCACTCAGCATATAGACTCGTTACCCTCTCCCTTCTATAATCCGTCTGTGAAAACCATCAAAATCACCTATGACTAGGGATAGACGGACACATGTTATGTTTATATCTATTTCCTGGCCCCCAACGGCCGTGAAATCCCTTTTCGACTGGTGATGTACTAAGTCACTCTCCCCGATCATATAGCTGTATGTACCCGTGTTTCACCGACACGGCTGTCACACCATACGTCTCGGGGCCCCGTTAGGTGATGGACCGCCAATGGGATCACCTCCATGAGTCTGTCACTATCCTAAGTTTCATGACCCTTGAACCAACATATTGACATTCAAAAGATTGTGTGCAATGGGCGTTGACTCACATGTCCTATACAGATGTCATTGATATTTTCTTTCCTATATATTATCCTGGTCAGGTGTTTGATATGTTTAAATTGTGGGTTATACTTACTTCAGAAGTCTCGCGATACAATTGATTCTTCTACTCTGTATGGATATCCGGCTTGCGTCAAGGGGACTTTCGGTAAAAAGAATAGGGTCGGCAGAGTCAAACGCCTCTGGTTGCTTGTCAATGCCTGAAATTCGGAATATACGTCATACTTATTTTGAACTTATACTTTTGACAAATATATACAACTGTACTGCTGTATTATACTACATACATGTATGAAACGAAGGAATGTGATTAAGAGATTCAAACCGCCCAAGAGATAAGAGTAAATCTTCCTTGTGATAACAACGCAGTACAAAATGAATAATGATTATGAAAGCTATATATCCTTGTAGACGAGATGATATATGTTCAGGCTTCTGGTCTAACGCTCGTGGATAGCCATAATTCCCGAGCTTCTAATATTTTAGCACCACCAGGCAGCAATGGTCAAAGTTGTTTTACAGATGCTGGCTGGACAATTTTGTGTTCTGGTGTTCTCACTTGTAATGATTGAACGGTCAGCAAAGCAGATGGAATACAGGAGAAGTTTTGGAAAGGTGTAGACATGAATGTGATTACTCAAGTCAACTTCTGCCTTCAACTTCTGTCATTTCCTTACTATTGCATCAATGTCGAAGAAATTGGAAGGGACGAAATCTGAGTGTTAGAACTCAGAACCAGTATCTGTGTTGACACGAAATAAACAAAAACAGAGAGATCCCTCTTGACCGGTATTGCCAACCAAATTGTGATTCTCTGTTGCATTTGTCGAGTTTCCTGTCGGCTTTTGAAACACCAACCTCTATGGAGCCAACGAGTAATCACCTATAGCTAAACGAAAGTACGGAATCGACTACCAACTCCTAAAACTCTCCAAGTCCCTCCTCCAACAAGGACAACCATTCCCTCGAGCACTCCCCCCCCCCCCTTCGCACGAAGGAGCGCCAACGGCTACGAGCACTTCAGCTACGACCTAATCTGAGATCCTCTTGCCCCGGGGACCATTGCTGAAGAGATATTCCAGTCAATACAAACTACTACGCGTGAAACGGCTATCAACAAACGACAAACACCAAACGAAAAGCAAAAACAATATGGTTAATGTTTATTACACCCACCTTGCTCTAGGCGCCGTCTCATTATAGCTTCTTCCTCTTCCACCTCCTCCTTACATATGCGTATAATATCGGCCACATCCGTGCTAACTACGCCCCCTCCATTACTGGGCCCGACTGGAGCTCCTGGTATCACCGGCCCGCCAGGAGGTATTACTGGCCCGCCTGGAGGTATCACTGGCCCTCCTGGAGGTATCACCGGCCCTCCTGGAAAGCCTGGAAAATTTGGGAAGACCGGTAGCGGGAGACCTGGAATCCCCCCGGGAATTCCTTTACCTGGGGGACCTTGAACAAGTACGCCAATCCTCCCGCCCGGTAAACGTACGGATCCCCTTGGTATCCCTTGACCATGTGAGAAAAATGTCTGGATTCGAATAAAAGTAAAAGAGTATTACAGGTATGTTAATGGAGAATGTATGGATCTTCATTTAGTGAAGTGAATGTGTGAATTGAAGTCAACGTCACATTCACCAATATTTCAGCCATATAGCGACAACAATCAGTCATGCAATATTAACACTTCGTTATTTTTCCTACGTTTAAATAGATTTCAATTACCTCATAAGTCTCATAGACTGCCTGATAACTGGGGTCATATTATTTCCATGGCCTGGAATATCACGGGGTTTCAGTTAACTTCAGAACTCTTGCTCACCGCAGCTTTTTAACGACAATAGTATTGAATACAAGCGTCTAGATCTTCGTACAATATTCGGCCGTGGTCCGTTAAAGAATTTCCGCGTCCATAACCCACACACCTTTTCCGTATAACAGTATTATCACCAAATTAAAACATACAACAATCATAGTATACATAAACATAGGCTACAGTTCTCTGCAAGAGAGAAGCCGTCAACAGTTTTCAATGATGCGTGCAAGACATCATGATGTTTTGATCCGCCAAAAATATCAAATCCGTATCAGTTTTTTTTAATCCATATGATTCCGTTGTGAAGTCGTTATCTAGAGAATCATGTATCTCTGTCACGCTTCGATTATGCCTGTTCGTAGCAACACCATGAGGATCCTGAAGTATATAGCCCAGGCATTTGCGAAGTTACAAAAGGTAACGCAACAGATATTGCACGCTATGCTCGTATTTTGCTATCAGCATGCGATATGTATCGCCAAATTTGAGAAACTTTGAGTGAAGGCGCTTGAAGATATAGCCCTGATTGTTCAGTTTCTGCAATAATGTTAAAATGGTTAAAATTTACACAGGATCTAGGAAATGTTATTAGGTATGATATGTATACGCCATATGCAGGTCCGACTGAAGTATTACTGTCCAAAGGGGGATAGTTTACGATGCCGAAATTATAATCGTCATCATAATCAATATTACTGTGCAGAAAGGGATACTTTACGATGTCGAAATTATAATCATCTCTCTTATCGTAAAATCCACGAGAGAGAATATCTACAGGGAATGAAAATAATAAGACCCCACTTCAACTGTCAGTTTGATAACAGTAATATTATTGATCCCCTCAGGTTGATAACACCAATAATATTCATCCCTTCACCTTGATACTGTTAATCCCCAAGGATTGGCAATATGGAAACTATTGATCACCTCCTTAGTACTAGTACTTACATTCAAAGTGAAGATAAAGTAGACAGTGAATAGAGCCGATGCAGAGAACCTGAATATAATAGAGAAAAGGATGTTGTATTGAGTCACATTTGATATTCGTGTACTACGTGATCATGAGTAATTTTAACTATCTGACCCATAAATTATCATGGTTATTCAATGCGAGGAATGTCCAGTTAATAGACATAAGGGCATCAGCGTTGGATAGTCATTCTCAATTTATCAGGCCCATCATAACAGACCCTATCTCTGCCATGTTAAAAGTTCTTGACAGAGAGAAAACGGATGTGTTCAAGTCTGAATATGAGGAAAAAGTATTAGATATTTTTAATGGTCTATTAAGCCCAGAGGTCTTTATTCATGCTTCAAAACATACGACGTATGTATATTACCGTAAGGCTAACCACTGATTTAAAAAAAGCCTCGTCATTCATCCATCATATATTTTGTAAGATCCACCGTTAGATAACAAGATCCACCGTTAGATAACAAGATCTACCGTTAGATATCAAGATCCACCGTTAGATAACAAGATCCACCGTTAGATAACAAGATCCACCGTTATATAACAAGATCCACCGTTAGATAACAAGATCCACCGTTAGATAACAAGATCTACCGTTAGATATCAAGATCCACCGTTAGATAACAAGATCCACCGTTAGATAACAAGATCCACCGTTATATAACAAGATCCACCGTTAGATAACAAGATCCACCGCTAGATAACATGATCCACCGTTAGATAACAAGATCCACCGTTAGATAACAAGATCCACCTTTAGATAACAAGATCCACCTTTAGATAACAAGATCCACCGTTAGATAACAAGATCCACCGTTAGATAACAAGATCCACCGTTAGATATCAAGCGTGACCGTCAGATCCGACATTCAGTATTCAACCGTCTTCCATAAAAAACAAATCCGCGTCATCGATCGAAAGACATATTCCGTGTGACAGTTAACACCAATTCCAAATGTGTATGACATAAAACTAATTAAAACAAAAGATGGTTCCCTACACGGGAGAAGCAGTCAATAATATTTAATGATGCCAGCAAGACATGATGTTCTTCACATAAAATCCAAATCACTGATCATTATTCTTTATCCAAATGAATTTCCAATTCGTTTTCAATGTGAAACATATCTACGTTTTTTATTCGCGCTTAAACAGACAATGATCCAACAGCCCAAATATAAATGTTTACGTTTAATTAACTGATGAGGCAATTTCCAATGCGGCATCGCAAAACAGATATTTTCATATGCTATTTTTCCTCCTTTAATTTGTCTTTGAGGTTAAAACTTCGAAGCATCATTTTCAAATCTTCAGAACTCAAGTTATTCGCAATTATGTTTATGTAATCTATTCATTGTACTGTGTAATCCTTTCATTGTATTGTCAAGGCAGACGCGATAATCACGCAGTGTAAAATACTGAGTCATTTCCGGACTAAAATGACGACGATTATAGACCAACAAAGATGATAACGAAAAGAGAACAGGACAAAATTGGGAACATTGAGTTTGTGTGTAATTGGGGTGAGCTGTAAACGTAAAAAAAACTGTCTGTAAACTTTAGAATTGTCACGATATGATATCGATCGTACCATTATCCATTTTATAGATTTGAACAATTCCAGCAGTTAGCAGGAATTTTGGAAGAAAATAGCCGATGTGGTGGCTAAGAACGTCCGGTGGCTGAGAGTGTCCGGGTCCTGTCTCCCAACCCAGCTAGGACACTTTTCTCCACATCGGAGATAAGTGCCCGTCCTTGGTTGGAAAACGATATGAAAAGGGGCGCTAAACACCAGGACATTCTTATCCATCACAGCTGCTTTGGTTGACATGGGCCGTATGTTCCGCCATCAGGCTATATCTAATTAACACACAGGAGAGTATTGTTCTCTTTATAGAATTGTTGTATACATGTAGACAAGACGTGCACCTTGGAGCAACTTGTTACATATATATGTTTTATCCGACTTAAGTAGCGATAATATACAGTGATTTTTTTCTCATTTTAATTGAGAATCCACTCGAGTGCTTAGAATATTTCTGACCCAGAGAGAGAACTGATGCGTAGCAAACATTAGAACACGTGTTTTACAACCCATGTACATATATTTCATTGTATACACATAGAAGAAATGACAGAGTTGATTTTGGTTTTGACAAAGCTACATATTGGAGAGTAAAATATGATCAACACAAAATTTAGCTGTTATTTGCATTGATAAAGAGTTTTGATTTCTTTCCCGATTTTTTATATATCTATGTGATCTGCATCAGAATTATGTGTACCGGTATTATCAACCATTGTAGCTTATTTGATTGGAGTAAAATACTAATATTATTTTTCGGACATGGCTATTAATTGGTTGCTAATATGTTGGTATACATTGTGTGGTACTCGTTATATATTAAATATTTCATTACATATGCAATTGCAATTGTGCAAACGAACAAATATAAAACTGGAAATTAATTTAATTTGATTTGCATCTCCTCATCATGCTTATAATGAGCATACACATTGATTGAGGTTACAAATCAGCCAAACACGTATCTGTGTCTTGAATCTATTCCAAATATCTGTAGATTTCAATATTAATTATATTACAGTATAAATCTTACCTCATTTTTCTTACTAAAAACTATATCACAACGTCCAGCACAGTAAATGCTTCCTGTGAGTTTCAATCAAATATAAAGATTGTTCCGGTTATCCACAATTATATAGTAACCTTCACATCTGTGAACCAATCATCTTCCTATCCCCCATCCCTCACAATCAATTCCCCATTCAGGTCAATTATGGACAAAACAACAAAAAAACTTTCTCACTGTATAGCCAATCCTTGCCTAATGTTATCTTTTACCCCAGGCTTTTTTTCTATCTTGACGTTTCAAGCGACAAACTTTCATTCGTTTACCAGCCTAATTGTAGATATTAATTTAAATAGACGTGCGTATATTAGCCTGGGGTATCAACAGTCTTACATGTTATATACGAAGATGAGACAGGTGAATTTTGATTCGTAAATGGATAAATATGACGTTTCTCGACCCCTCAACAATCGATGAAAAATAAGGTCGATTTTTCTTAATGACGAAGATAAATCACAATGCCCCATTGAATAAGTCGACCGTATTTTGATCAGAGTTTACTGGGAAATATATTCTATTACCTTTGCGGATGTAACTTAAATGCATTTTTATCGCGTCTTCCGACTATGCTCATGAAAGGTTCATGATAGGTGTTAAACAAAAAAAATCCCGAAATGTTCTCTCTATTTCTTTCTTTATTTTCCACTTAAATGCCCTGCTGATGTGAGAAACAAGAATTGATAGACATATAGAATGTATTCCCGATTTTATCCGGTAATTAATACCAAAAACATAATAGCCCGAATTCTTTCTAGTCATGTCTTCCGGCGAAATTCAGTATTTCTCTGTGCAGAGCCCCAGTCTGTATTCATATCAGCAGGTATCATTCTTATCATAATATGAAAATTGCAAATACTATATTCGATTTCAGATGTGTTCTATAAACTACATGAAAGTATGCGCTATCACTTCATTCACCAGATCACTGATGGATTTTCACAATAAAATCCACGAACCATTCCATAATCAGGCAGAATCGAGAAAAACACTAATAATTTTCACCACTTTGGAACTCTACACCCACCCTGGGTAATACCCCATAGCCATAGAAAGTCAGGGTATAGATGAAAATTATCTTGCCGATGGGGTGAACAATTTCAGCAAAACCCGATCCTGGCTTCCAGACAAAATGACAATGGAGAACACAGATCATGGCTCCCAGACAATATGACAATGAAGAACTCAGATCCTGGCTCCCAGACAAAATGACAATGGAGAACTCAGATCCTGGCTCCCAGACAATATGACAATGAAGAACTCAGATCCTGGCTCCCAGACAAAATGACAATGGAGAACTCAGATCCTGGCTCTCAGACAATATGACAATGAAGAACTCAGATCCTGGCTCCCAGACAAAATGACAATGGAGAACACAGATCCTGGCTCCCAGACAATATGACAATGGAGAACTCAGATCATGGCTCCCAGACAATATGACAATGGAGGACTCAGATCCTGGCTCTCAGACAATATGACAATGAAGAACTCAGATCCTGGCTCCCAGACAAAATGACAATGGAGAACACAGATCCTGGCTCCCAGACAATATGACAATGGAGAACTCAGATCATGGCTCCCAGACAATATGACAATGGAGGACTCAGATCCTGGCTCTCAGACAATATGACAATGGAGAACTCAGATCCTGACTCCCAGACAATATGACAATGGAGAACTCAGATCCTGGCTCCCAGACAATATAACAATGGAGAACTCGGGTCCTGGCTCCCAGACAATATGACAATGGAGAACTCAGATCCTGGCTCCCAGACAGTATGACAATGAAGAACTCAGATCCTGGCTGCCAGATAATATGGCAGTGGAGAACTCAGATCCTGGCTCCCAGACAATTTGACAATGGAGAACTCGGATCCTGGCTCCCAGACAATATGACAATGGAGAATTACAACACATATAAGGGAAGTGGGAAGAGGTGCCGACATACTGGCAGAGCCACATGACTTCACAGTATAGTCTTCCGGTTAACCTATTCTAAAGCACATACAAAGAATCTAACGATTCTTGATATGTGTTGTATCTCAGATCCTGGCTCCCAGACAATATAACGATGGAGAACTCAGATCCGACATTCAGTACAGCATGTTCGCCTCATTAATACAAAGACCTATTTCGTACGACAGTAAGCATCAATTGCAAGCATGCATAAAATGAAAAGCTACATTCTTCACAAATAGGTACCTGTTAAGAAACACGGTTCTACGTAGAATAAAAGATGAAAACATGAGAGGCATGAGAGGAATACTAAAGCTCCTTTTACACCGATACTTGAACTGATTAATGTGTTTTGTTGTCCTGGATTGTGCTGGATTTGAATTCTAAAAGATATCAAATGAACATCCTAATGTACAGAAACAACTTCCTGAATCCTTCAGATAAAATAATATATATGGGTTACGATCACAAAGCCAATTCCTTCGACAAACCGGAGCCTTAGGCGTCCAATTGGAGTTAAGTTAGCTGTCAATCTGGTTTATGTCGGCCAACAACTTGGACTATTCACGAACTTCAAGTTGATCCCAGGGCAAATCTGTATTGTCATAGTGTCCCAGTACAGACATTCATTTCCGAAAATTGGATAGGTGTATTCTGTCATGGTATGGTAGTCTATTATTAGACAGGATGCTTCTAGAATATATGAGGTAAGCTTGTTTACACTGTATTATGTGAGTCATCCATCTGGAATTTTCTCGAACCGGTCAGATCATACGTCAATGCTGTATGTTGTGGAAAGATCTCGAATGCCCCGTAGAATATAAATAGCCCGACAGTTAGTCATTCTGGATGGATTTTAACTGGTTTCTATGTGGGTGCATCAGATTGTGCTACTAACTGGATATTACCTTTGTCTGAGATTACTGGCTGTTGGATTACTCCTGTGTTTTGACCGCTGTGTTATCTACGTAATTGAACTGACGGAAACTGGACAACAGCTGAGCGGTGTTGGACTATCGAAATACAGAAACGCAATTTCTGCGCGTCGGCACGGACTGTATAGAGATTTGCATGTCAACACGAACTGTGAAGGATACACCCGTATATAGCATTGACCAGTAAGACTACATTTGACATTTATTTGCTGTATTGACCGTACTTAATTTGTATATGATTTTAGTATTGTAAATAAATATTTGATTGTTAATCCTTGACATCACAAAATTTTTCCGTTGCGTTTTTCCATTATCGTTTATGACGTAACAGAAATTGGGGGCCTGTCCGGGAGCATTGTTTACTTTACAGCTTGCCAGCTGATCTGCTTTTACAACATAGTTCTAAATTTATACATTGTCTGAATTTGTGAAGTCAAGAAGTAGTATATTATCAGCATGTCATTTGACCCAGCACAGTTTGCCTTAGAGCCAGGCGAAATTTGACGAACTACGCAAAGAGGATTTGTTCGCGCTGTGTAAATTCCTACAAATTAAAGGTAAAACATCTTGGAGAAAGCAAGAAATTAAGAAACTGATTATTAAACATTTTGTTGGCAAACAACTTTGGGATGAAAGTGATTTTGATTTAACCGAGGAAACAGGTGATTTAGAAATAAGAAAATTACAATTGCAACATAAGCTGGAATTAAAGAAATTCGAATTAGACAGAGAATTAGAGAGAGAAAGATTAGAAAAAGAGGAAAGAGAGAAAGAGAAAGAAAGACAGTTTCAGTTAGAGAGAGAAAAGTTAGAAAAAAACAAAGAATTAGAGAGAGAAAAGTTAGGAAAAGAGGAAAGAGAGAAAGAGAAAGAAAGACAGTTTCAGTGAGAATTGAAGCATATGGAATTACAGTCGCGAACAAGTCCTCCTACAGATGCCCCTGTACAATCACAAACAAAATTTGATGCAGCTCGTCAAATACGTCTCGTCCCACCATTTCAGGAAAAAGAAGTTGATAAATATTTTCTGCATTTTGAGAAAATTGCTGAAAATTTAAACTGGCCCAAAGAAAATTGAAGTTTACTTCTTCAAAGTGTTTTGATCGGAAAGGCAAGGGACATTTACACTCAGTTGAGTGTAGAGCAAGCATCAAATTATGATATAGTGAAGGATTTGATCCTTAAAGGTTATGAATTAGTTCCTGATGCCTATAGACAAAAGTTTCGTAGTTGTGAAAAAGAAAACTCTCAGACTCATGTAGAATTTGCTCGTTCAAAAGAACAGTTATTTGATAGGTGGTGTGCTTCGGTTAAAATTGACAACAACTTTGAAAGCCTTAGACAGCTTATGCTGGTAGAGGAATTTAAAAGGTGTATCCATGGTGATATTAGAACATTTCTTGATGAAAAGAATGCCAACACTTTAGACCAAGCAGCACGATTTGCTGATGAATACGCTCTGACACACAAATTATCATTTGTCAATGCTGTTAAGCCAAGTTCATTCCAGTCTAATCTCTCAGGTAACAAACCAGTTCTTTCTCAGGGCCTAAAACTTTTAACCCCAGTTACAAAGGTCAAAGATCAAACACAAAGTCTCAGTCACCCACTTTTAACACTCAAAATAAGTCTCCCGTTTGCAGCTATTGTAAGAGGGACGGCCATTTAATGGCTGATTGTTTTAAATTGAAAAGTCTAGTCCGTCATCCATAATTCAGCCGTCGTCCATTAAAGAATATCCGCGTCCATAATCCAAAGACCTATTCCATATCCATATAACAGTATTAGCACAAAATTCAAAAAAGACATTCATAGTATACATAAACATAGGCTAGTTTCCTGCAAGAGAGAAGCGCTCAACAATTTTCAATGATGCCGACAAGACATCACGATGTTCCAAAAATATAAAATCCGTATCGCTGATCAGTATTCTTAATCCATAATAATCGTTCTAAAGTCGTTATCTAGAGAATGATGTATCTCAGTCACGCTTTGATTGTGACTGTTTATATGAGCACCATGAGGATCTTGAAGTACATGGGTTCATACGGCCCCTAGCCCCGGGTTAAGCGGAATTAGACTCAAGTTACGAAACGTAGCGCCATAGATCTTGCACGCTACGTTCGTATTTTGCTATCAGCATGCGATATGTATCGCCAAATTTGAGAAACTTTGAGTGGAGGCGCTTGGAGGAATAGCCCTGTTTTATAAGTTTCTGCAACAATGTGTTGTGACGTTGATTGAAATCGTCACAATTAACACAGGATCTAGCAAAAATAATTTTAGTTCAAAAGGTTTCATCATTTCAAGATTTATACCCAAGCAGGTTAGTGACGTTCATAATGTATATGACGTTAAGATGGCCAGGGACACTGTTCCTATTAGTTCTATCAAGGATAAGGTTGACAGTTTTTCAAATCCTGGTATGGAGATTTTTGAACCATTTATCCACAATGGTTTTGTGTCACTTTCAATTGATATTTCTAATGCTACTCCTGCGAAGATTTTTGCGAGACACGGGTGCACCCCAGTCTATTTTGTTGGCAGATATTTTGCCGGTTTCTGATTCGTCATCTGCAAGAAGTAATGTCCTGCTTAAAGGGGTAGATTCTGTAAATTACACACCCGTTCCGCTCCATAACGTTCATCTGTCTTCCGACTTGATTTCTGGACCTGTTGCGGTGGGTAAACCATTTCAGGGTGTTCAATTACTTCTTGGCAATGATCTTGCTGGAGATAAGGTCGGGGTTAACTGACAAGCCTTGTTTGGATCAGATTCATGATCCAGTTGAGACGAAATTCAAAGTTTGTATCCCGCTTGCGCAGTTACTAGAGCCATGAGTAAATTGGCTGAGGAGTCTGAAAAGTCTCTTAAAGATGACGTCATCGATGACGTTTGTTTGGCTGATACTTTCGTGTGTTTAAATGATCAGGCTGATAAGCCACATTTTGATAGCAAATTGGAATGTTCTAATGACAAAATTTCAAAATCACAGTTGGTTAATGAACAGCATAGTGACAAGGACATTTCCAAGTTGTTTGACAGGACAGTAGAGGAGTGTGATGTAATTCAAGAGCCTGTGTGTTACATTTGCAAGAATGATGTTCTTATGCGCAAATGGCGACCGCCAGATGTGTCACCTGATGATGAGTGGGCAGACTAGCCCATGAAATACCTCTTTCAGGCCATTTAGTTGTTAACAAAATATATTACAAAATTATAGCTCATTTCTATTGACCAAATTTAAAGAAAGATGTTACGGAATTTTGTAGGTCATCCCACACATGTCAAATGGTAGGAAAACCAAACCAAACCATACCAAAGGCCCCTCTACAACCAATCCCTGCATTTGGGGAAGCCTTTAGTAGGGTGATTATAGATTGTGTTGGTCCATTACCAAAAACAAGGTCAGACAATCAATACATGTTAACAATCATGTGTGCTTCAACCAGGTTCCCTGCGACCATTCCTTTACGGAATATTGAGGCAAAAACTATTGTTAAGGCCTTAGTTAAGTTTTTCACACTTGTCGGCCTACCTCAGTCTGTTCAATCTGATCAGGGATCTAATTTCATGTCAGGAATCTTTCAACAAGTCATGCATGAATTGGGAATAAAGCAGTACAAATCATCTGTATACCACCCAGAAAGCCAAGGCGCATTAGAAAGATTCCACCAAACATTAAAGAACGTGATTAGGACTTATTGTTTTGACATTAAGAAAGACTGGGATGAAGGCATACATTTGTTATTGTTTGCTGTTAGAGAGTCTGTTCAAGAATCTTTAGGCTTCAGTCCATTTGAATTAGTCTTTGGTCATACAGTTAGAGGACCACTTAAACTGCTAACAGAAAAGTTCCTAGACAGCGATCTTGACTTATGTAGTCTCTTACAATATGTGTCGGACTTACGTACCAGGTTGACTAAAGCACGTGATTTGGCCATGTCAAATTTAAAGTCAGCACAAAAAGGTATGAAAATAACCTATGATAAACATGCCCTTAAACGAAGTTTCAAACCTGGTGAGAAGGTACTGGCTGTTCTGCCTATTCCTGGTAATCCACTTAAGGCTAGATACTATGGTCCTTATGTCATTGAAAAGAAATTAAGTGACCTTAATTATGTAATTCAGACTCCTGACAGGCGTAAAAACAAACAGTTATGTCATGTAAATATGTTAAAGTTTCCTGATAATAATGAAACTCGTGAAGAGCCCATGACAGCGGCGAAATTACAGAACTCTGACATTTTACTTAATTTGGATTTCAAGTTGTGTCATCTCGAGCCAGCGCGTCAGGAAGAACTTCGAACTCTGCTCAGTCAATATGAACACATGTTTCCCGGTATCCCCACTCGGACTGATACAATTTCACATGACGTCGATGTCGGAGATTCTAATCCAGTGAAGCAGCACCCATATCGTTGGAATCCCATTAAGAAAAACTACCTGAAAAAAAGAGATTCAGTATGTATTGGACAATGACTTCATTGAACCAAGTAATAGTAACTGGAGTTCACCTTGTATCCTCGCTCCAAAGTCAGATGGCAGTTACAGGATGTGTACTGACTACAAAAAGGTAAACACATTGACCAAAACAGACACATTCCCTATTCCACGCATTGACGATTGCATTGATAAAGTGGGAAGTGCCAAGTTCGTGTCAAAGTCTGATCTTCTGAAAGAATTTTGGCAATTTCCACTGACAGATCGTGCGAAGGAGATATCAGCATTCGTCACTCCGGAGGGACTGATCCAGTACAAAGTTATGCCATTTGGAATGAAAAATTCTCCAGCCACGTTCCAGCGTCTCACCAGCCGTGTTACTTTCGGTTTGGAAGGATGTGAGACTTACATTCATGACGTCATTGTCTACAGCGATACATGGGAAGATCATCTACAGAGTATTCGCGCACTGTTCAATCGGCTGAGTGACGCCAAGCTGACAGCCAACCTTGAAAAAGGTGAATTTGGAAATGCACGTGTGACATTCTTGGGTCACGTTGTAGGTCAGGGTCAGGTAAAACCTGTAGATGCTAAGGTAAGTGCTATCTCGCTATTTCCAAAACCAACATGTAAGAGACAACTGATGCGTTTCTTGGGTATGGCTGGTTACTACAGGAATTTTTTTCCAAATTTTTCAGATATTACTGAACCTTTAACTCGACTCTAAACTTTTGTTCGGACCGATGAATGTGAATCAGCTTTTGAAAACCTGAAATTACAAGCGTCTGGTCCGTCATTCATAATTCAGCCGTCGTCCATTAGAGAATATCCGGGTCCATAATCCAAAGACCTATTCCATATAACAGCATTAGCACCAAATTCAAAAAGACAATCATAGTATACATAAACGTAGGCTTGTTTCCTGCAAGAGGGAAGCGGTCAATAGTTTTCAATGATGCCGGCAAGACATCATGATGTTCCAAAAATATCAAATCCGTATCGCTGATCAGTATTCTTAATCCATAATATTCGTTGTAAAGTCGTCATCTAAAGAATGATGTATCTCAGTCACGCTTTGATTGTGACTGTTCATATGAGTTCCATGAGGATCTTGAAGTACATGGGTTCATACGGCCCCTAGCCCCGGGTTAAGCGGAATTAGACACAAGTTACGAAACGTAACGCCATAGATCTTGCACGCTACGCTCGTATTTTGCTATCAGCATGCGATATGTATCACCAAATTTGAGAAACTTTGAGTGGAGGCGCTTGGTGGTGTAGCCCTGTTTTATAAGTTTCTGCAACAATGTTTTGTGACGTTGATTAAAATCGTCACATTTAACACAGGATCTAGCAAATGCTACTAGGCATGATATGTATACGCCATATGCAAGTCCCACTGGAATATTACTGTCCAGAAAGGGATAGTTTACGATGTCGAAATTGTAATCATCTCTTTTGTCATAAAGTCGACGAGAGAGAATGCCCGCTTCATTTTTATAGAGATATAGATCTGAATATGATGTGCCTGTAGGGCTGTCTGTAGTTTCCTTCAAATCCAGTGAATCCTTCACTGCGTCATTTATATAGCGATTATCCACAGCGAGATGATCGTCTATATAGCGTTTGGTGAATGAGAAGGAACGGGCTTTGAATGGATCGCTTTTTGAAAGCGCCTGCATATAGTCATATTCATCAGCCAACAGGGGTGCACAATTAGTACCCATTGGAATACCTATATGCTGCTGATATATTGTGTTGCCAAATTTCACATAGATATTTTTAATGAGAAATTCAAGCAACTCTATAAACAAAGAAACATCCCATGAATGATATCTCTTGTATGTAGTCGAGCTAAAGAATGCTTTATGGCTTCCGACATTAATATATCTACGATCAGTTTTCTTGAACACAGATACTATTAATGAACTTAGACGGTCAATAAGGTCCTGATGAGGGATTGTAGTATAGAGAGTCGAAAAATCCCATGTGGATACATGTCTATACGGTATGTGACCTTTAGCATCAAGTTCTTCCGTAAGCCATACGCAAGAGCGCGTCAGTTCTTTCAGCACCAGATTTGTGATTCACCTTTTAAACTGGCTGTAGATGCTAGTGATGTTGCTACTGGTGCCGTTTTGTTACAAGAAGGTATAGATGGTGTAGATCACCCAATATGTTATTTTTCACGTAAATTTGACAAACATCAGAGAAATTATTCTACAACTGAGAAAGAATGTTTGCCAATGATATTGGCTTTACAGCATTTTGATGTTTATCTTACTTCTTCATCGTTGCCAATTACTGTATTCAGTGATCACAATCCACTTGTTTTCATAAGTAAGATGAAAAACAAAAATTCAAAGATTGTTGAGATGGAGTTAAGAATACTATATCGAAATCAGACATATTAAGAGCAAGGACAATTTGATTGCTGATTGTTTGTCTCGCATATAATGTACATATGTTCGTCAACATTTTTGCTGTTGTAATCTAGATTTTGTTTTGCAATAATGTTTTGAGTTGTCATGAAAGTTCCAAGTTTGAAACTTTATTTTTTAAGATGATGGTATGGTAGTCTATTATTAGACAGGATGCTTCTAGAATATATGACGTAAGCTTAATTACACTGTATTATGTGAGTCATCCATCTGGAATTTTCTCGAACCTGTTGTGGATTGAAATAAACCAGTATCATATTAGCAGCGTATTGAAACATAAACAGCCAAAAAAAATTATTGACCGTTAAATTTGAACTTTGGAATTCCAATGTAATAATTATTGACCGATAAATTTGAAATTTAGAATTCTCAGAAGCATAAGTATAGATGAGACAGAATGACGATGAGAAGACTTCAATAGAATTGTAATTGCCATAATTGTCCCAGGATGAGCCTGTCTATTAGAGCTATACACAAAACGCCTCCATTAAATGTTCAGTACATCATGTGTTTTACATCTGCAAGGTTTTCACATGAACAGGCACAATCAAAGCATGACTAAGATGCATCATACTCTAGATACTTTGGATAATGTGATTGATGAGGGAAGATGGCTGGATTACCGAAACATTTATGATGTTTGATAAAGCTTTGCAATGAACAAGGACATGTAATGTTCAAGGTACCCGGTGGGCGTTCAATTTCGATTATATCGTCTGCCTTCTCCCGCCTAGAATCCGTCTCTCAAACCGCACTACGGCTATGGATAGCCATCCCCCGCTGGGCGATAACTGCCCCTTTTAGATTTTTTCTTCTGTTTCATGTCATTCTCTTGGATCTCAGAACTATAATGACGAATTTCTATAAAGCAATATCCCCAACTTTAATGGGTGTAAGGTGCTCATTTTTGATTTGTTTTCTTTTATGTTACCGTCTTTGATCCCAATAATCTCAGGACTAAGTTTCCTGGCCTTCCGACCAAAACTGTTGTTGTACGGCGGACACAAACAAAAAAACTAACAAATATGTGAAATGTATATTTCATGTTCTCGGCCCGATTGATAACTTGCTTTATGTAATTTTCCAGACCTCATATCCTGATGAAATTTCAGGAATCTCAAAACATTCCTGTCACAATGGGCGTAATATTTCCTTCTTCGATTTAGTTAGGTTGCTCTCAAGTACCCCAGTACTGTCTCGATGAAGTTTTCTGACCTTTTGACCAGAACTGTGGCTCTATGGTGGACACAGACAGACATACAAACGAACAAACAAACAAATAAACAAAGAGAGACGGTTCGATGAATTATAGAAAGATATCGAATACCAGTCGGAATATTGCACAATAGGACCAGAAGATGAAACGGAAGTACTAGTTCTGCCAGATGATTGGTTATGTGATCAACATCGATAAACAGGAAGTGGCGATCACAGAATCTGACTAGATAGTTGGCATTTTGTAAGTCCATCATTACTTGTCGTACATACATGTAGGATAAACATCACTTGTCGCTGATACATTGCCCAGTTCTCCGCGTCAGTATTCTTCCAGTTTCAAGTCCTGAGATTTAGAAGCCTGAAATCCTATAGGGGGCATTCTTACGTCTGAGCTATTGCTGCAATTAACGTTGTAAATAAGCACACTACAGCCCAACATCATCACCATTAACATGTATAGTGAGCTAGGCCCATTAAGATGTCTAATTATCTAGGCAGTGAACATATTTGAGAGGTGGGCAGTGGTTTGATACTGTGTTTTCTTGCTTGGATGCGCTCAAATTTGTTATAGCAAATAACATTGAGTGGAGTGTTCGATATCATGTACGATGAATGTGTATTGATGACTGCCTGTACATGTGGATCTCTTCCATGAACAGACCAGGAACAAAAGGGAGGGATTTATTGCGACGATACAGCTTTTTGTACTAGAGACAATTATGCGCCCCTTGGAAATAAAACACCTGTATACGCATAACTCGTATGATAGTGCATCAGTTTATCTTCATTAATGTTTGCATAACCAGTGCCCATGATCCTGAATCCTCAGTTTTTTGCTCCATGGAACACTTCTGGGAGGCATTGGATCATGTAAGTACGGCTCCATGGAATACTTCTGGGAGGCATTGGATCATGTAAGTACGGCTCCATGGAATACTTCTGGGAGGCATTGGATCATGTAAGTACGGCTCCATGGAATACTTCTATGAACATTGGATCATGTAAGTACGGCTCCATGAAACACTTCTGGGAGGCATTGGATCATGTAAGTACGACTCCATGGAATACTTCTGGGAGGCATTGGATCATGTAAATACGGCTCCATGGAATACTTCTGGGAGGCATTGGATCATGTAAGTACGGCTCCATGGAATACTTCTGGGAGGCATTGGATCATGTAAGTACGGCTCCATGGAATACTTCTGTGAACATTGGATCATGTAAGTACGGATCCATGAAACACTTCTGGGAGGCATTGGATCATGTAAGTATACGGCTCCATGGAACACTTCTCGAAGGCATTGGATCATGTAAGTACGACTCCATGGAATACTTCTGGGAGGCATTGGATCATGTAAGTACGGCTCCATGGAATACTTCTGGGAGGCATTGGATCATGTAAGTACGGCTCCATGGAATACTTCTGGGAGGCATTGGATCATGTAAGTACGGCTCCATGGAACACTTCTGGGAGGCATTGGATCATGTAAGTACGGCTCCATGGAATACTTCTGGGAGGCATTGGATCATGTAAGTACGGCTCCATGGAACATTTCTGGGAGGCATTGGATCATGTAAGTACGGCTCCATGGAACACTTCTGGGAGGCATTGGATCATGTAAGTACGGCTCCATGGAATACTTCTGGGAGGCATTGGATCATGTAAGTACGGCTCCATGGAACACTTCTGGGAGGCATTGGATCATATAAGTACGGTTCCATGGAACACTTCTGTGAACATTGGATCATGTAAGTACGGCTCCATGAAACACTTCTGGGAGGCATTGGATCATGTAAGTATACGGCTCCATGGAACACTTCTCGAAGGCATTGGATCATGTAAGTACGACTCAATGGAACACTTCTTGGAGGCATTGGATGATGTAAGTACGGTTCCATGGAACATTTCTGTGAGGCATTGAATCATGTAAGTACGGCTCCATAGAACACTTCTGTGAGGCATTGGATCATGTACGTACGGCTCCATGGAACACTTCTGAGGGGCATTGTAGTACGTCAAAGTGATTGATGCAAACGGAAGCTTTGACTGTGGAAAGATCGGACGAGATCCTTTTAAGGGTAGCAACACCTTGTACCAATAATGTCTTGACGATTTATATCAGACGATGACATTCTTCGCAGAAACCAAATATACAGATGAGCAGCCAATTAGTCTGGCAACCGAATGGTGATTTTTGGTCAAACCTTGCAGTGAAGGTCTCACAATGGATTTTGACTGATTTCACAGCTACATACAATGTACATATAGAAAATGCAGGGTGCCCAGCTGGCGTCCTTGAGCATTTTGATAAAAACGATTTTTGACTTTAGCAACCATAAGCTTTATCTGTAAATGTTAAAATATTCAAGGCGGCCGCTTTGGTGATCATGTATTTCTCAGCTGAATTTTAGGACGATTTTTTCGATTTCTTTCATTTATGCAATTTTCTCTGCATAAAACTGTTCAATAAATTAAAAAAATAATTTTGTGATATTGAATAAAATACTTTGGGACACTTTCAAGCTAAAAAGAACAAATTACAAAGATATCCATGATACTCCGTTCTGAGGTTTTTGCGAATAGACTCAAAATCACCTTCTTGGAAAATGACGTCACGACAACGTCACCAGAGCGATCGTCTTGCATATTATTACATTGTCGTGTAAAGCTTGACTCATAGATATAGCGTGATAAGTTTTATCTCCCTGCGTTCAAGGATAATCAAGTCATTCAGATATTGATAAAACATTTTTCATTCCAGTTATTTTTTACTGCGGCTGCCATGGAAAAATAATAATATGTTTTATCAATATGCTCAAGGGTGCCAGGTAGACATCCTTCGGTTTCATGATCTGCATGGTTTGTAGATGCAAAATCAATTTAAAAAGCTCCTATTGTGCTTCAGCGCAAGTTTCACCCCCTTGACCGCTGGACTAGATGACCACAAATGCTTAGACAGATTTTCTTTTGATCGTCACTATATAGCTGAAATATTGATGAACGCAACGTTTAATCTAATTCACTGTCTCTCTTTTTTCTCTCTCTCTAAAAACACAATTAACGTCTACTTCGCATAAACTCTCTCATCTGTCCAAGTTTGAAGACTGCACACGGTTTATACCCCATAGGAAATCAAATAATCTTCTAAGCTGAAACCGATTATTTGAAAGACAAAAACTAGTCAAGAATTTTTCCACAAACCAACGTGTCACCTGTTGATCTCAACGTCAACTGCGCACATTGGGATTGCAGTCGTAACAGTTGACACGTTGGTTTGTGGGATACATTTTTCAGTTAAAAATAAATGGCGGGTGAGACAAATGTTTAGCTATACTCCACGTAAAGGTATTTAATGCACAAGCTTTCGACTCTCGTGCCGGAGCCTTTATCAAGTGATCTGTTGAATTTCATGACAATTGTCAGTAACTATACAGATTGCCTAATGTTTATCCATATCCATGGCTGACCGAATGTTATAGCTAGATATACACAATAGTGGTTGTAATTGTTTGCAAATTGCCATGGCGGCTTGCATTGCTTTGTGGTGCTTCATGTATGAGGACGCTGTACAGCAGAGGAATCTGAGCTGTAACAAATTACTCGGCTTCTGACATATGCCGAATAAACTTCACTGGATTCGAAGAAAGCCACATACTGTTTACAGTATCCATTGTGCCATGGCAGTATCTCATATATTATTTACAGGCAATGTGAAATGGCGGATTCTACCTCCGCGGGAAACGCGAGACTCACATTGAACTGTACACTTGGTGTGATATATAAGTGCGTAAAAGAAGGAGGAGCAAACTTTGATTTTATATTCTACTTTTATTTTAAAGTTTTGAGACAAAACACGAGGGAGTTGATAAATAATGCACGACTCATGCCTCCGAGTCACAGTTTTATAGCCCTATTACATGACGAAACTACCCAAGCGAGAAGGCCGCCATAATCTTTACTGTTCCGGGGTCAGGATGATGAATGATGTCGGTGTGAATGAGGAAAACACCCGACGGCGGCGACAACGTGGGCGTCAATTCCGACATTTAGTAGATAGCCATAGTTCAAAGAAATGTTCGGTTCGTACTGAAGTACAGTCATCCGTCCAAAAACGATAACTGTCCGAAAACGGTATACTATACTATTCTAGCAAGCATTCTGGAAAGACATCACTTACTGAGCCGAACATTCGCCTTCCCTCAAACAAGCCTTTCAACTAAAGTTTTCACACCAAAAAATAAAACTTCCTCTTGTTAATATAAAGCTCTACATAAAAGACGAGAAAATAAAACTGTCTTCCCCATAAACCGTCGAAAATAGCCATGCACAGCTTGCACTGTCATTCGGGACTGCCAAGTGGAAGTCTACGAAGAGGACCGATTGTACGCTCGGGAGACAACAACGTGATTATCCTATGAATCTTCTGATATGACGCGCTTTAATCGACTAGCATGCATGACTCATAACCGAACCACTACATCGGACGCATGAAACGTCTATCGGTAAATTATACACTGTGGATCTCAAATTTATGTCGAATGTATTGATATATTTGTTTTTACTCATGGAAATAAAATATCACAAAGTATTACCTTTAACATTTATCTACCTTGCTAAAGCCGTCTTAGACTATAAAGCATAGGAAAATAAAAGGAACATAGCCCCTTTTGTGACTAACCGGATTTATTGCACACGAGCTTTCGCAGATAAATCTGCTTCCTGCGAACTAAATAATAATCCAGTGAGTCTCACGTGCCACGTTCCGGTTATTTTCATGGATACTCCTATACAGGTGTATGGTGATTTTATCTCGCCTACGTGTATGGTGTTTACTCCTACACTGTATTGTTTTACTCCTACACTTATATGGTGTTTACTCCTACACTTATATGGTGTTTAAACGTAAACTATCCCGTAAACTATTTCTGGACAGCAATATTCCAGTGGGACCTGCATGCGGCGAATACATATCTCGCCTAGTAGCATTTGTTAGATCCTGTGTTGACAACGGTTTTAATCAACGTCACAAAACAGTGCAGAGACTTATAAAAAAGGGCTATACTACCAAGCGCCTCCACTTCAAATTTGGCGAGACATAGAACAATACGAACGCAATGTGCAAGATTTATGACGTTACGTTTCGTAACTTGCGACTAATTCAGCTTAACCCGGGGCTAGGGGCCGTATGAACCCAGGTACTTCAAGACTCTCATGGTGTTGATATGAAAAGTCATACTCAAAGCGTGAATGAGAAAGAGAGACAGAATTAAGGTTTATCGTCGCGTTCAGCAATATTTCACCTGTATAGCTGAATTCTAAGTATCCAATAAAAACAAGTCAACAACCCAGCCATCCAGAAGTAATCATCACAACACAACAGAAACATTTACACATGTTAAAACTTATACAACAAACTAATTTCGCTCAAATAACCTAAAAAACAGTCTTCTTTTACTCGATTAATAAGATCTTCTGAAAAGTAGCCGGTTGATAAAAAGAATCTCTAAAAATGTTAAAATTTATACAGTCGATCAGAATACGTTTCACTGTGAGATACATATAATGGAATACACCTTGGGGCTGGTTTCTTCTTTGGTAAATGTTCGTGAGATGATCGGGTATGGCTGATTCTACATCGCCTGGTCATAGCTTGATTTAAACGTTTCTGGCTTCTCAGATCAGTATATCCTACAGTTTTTTTTTTAACTCGTGGAGTTTGTTATTATCTACAGCATCCCATAAAGATTGAAACAGCTTTCTCACATACGCACAGATAGAGGGTCTGGAATCGCTATATTGAATTCTAACAGGATCAATCTCACTATCTAGGGCTATCTCAGCCATTTCATCAGCTTTAGTATTCCCTTTGATGCCGACGTGGCTGGGCAACCAACAAAATACACCATCAATCTGTTGATGAAATCTACGGTCATCAAATTGTAGAATGTTTAAGATGGTGGGGCGAGTTGAAGTTCCACTCTCAATCGCTTGAGGGCATGACAGTGAATCTGAGAATATGACATATTTTCCTCCTATAGTAGACCCAATACCTTCTAAAGCTGACAATAGGGCTTTGGCTTCGGCAGTGAAAATCGAACTTTTACCTGAAAGTCGACAGGTTTTAGTTTCGGAACCAAAGATTGTAATACACGCTACTCTCTCACCATCTTTAGAACCATCTGTATAAATACCTTGATGCGATCTGTAAGTTTCTCTCAATAGACCAGATTATTGTGTATACACAAGATGGCTCGTGTCTGCCTTTTTATATTTCGTCATTGTTTCTGGTTTGGCTAACTGCCATGGTGAAACTGGTAAGAGCTTATTAGGTAAAATTTGACTAAGCTAAATACCAGCTGCTACAATGTGTGGTTTCATACGAACTCCAAATGGTCGAATAATGGTTTCTTTAAATACGAATCCACGTGTTGAGTGTTGAAAACACAGATAATGCAGGATTTGAGCGATTAGATCGCAATTTTGTGATATATTGCAGTGCTACTTTAATTCTTCGAAGTTCTAAAGGAGATTAATCAGCTTTGACATATAAGCTTTCTTTAGGTGATGTTCTGAACGCTACGAGGCAAAGTCTTAGTCCTTGATGGAGAATATGATCTAGCTTAATACCAGCTGCTACAATGTGTGGTTCCATACGAATTCCAAGAGCTGGAATAATGGAGGGTTTCTTCAAATACAAATCTACGTATTGAGGGTTGAAAACACAGTTATATGCCGGATTTGAGCGATTAGATCGCAATTTTATGATATATTGCAGTGCTAGATTAATTCTTCGAAATTCTAAAAGAGGTTCATCTTCTTCGACATATAAGCTTTTTCTAGGTGATGTTCTGAAGTCTTAGTCCTTGACGGAGAATAGGATCTACCTTCGCCAAGTTTGATTTCCTTGCGCCATTGTGAACAATAGATCCATAATCAAGCTTAGAACGAACAAGTTATCAATATAAATGAAGAAGCATCTGCAGATCTCCTCCCCACTGATAGCTGGCAACTACCTTCAACAAATCAAGAGCTTCCGTGCACTTAGCTTTCAAGCGATTTATATGGGATAAGAACGTTAATCAGTGATCAAACAATATTCCTAAGACTTCTTTTACTACCTTTATTTTAGTTCCATCTAATGTATGTACTGGATCTCTGTGATGGAAATACTTTCTACAAAAGTGTATACAATTTGTCTTTGCTCTGGAGAACTTGAAACCATTTTCTAGACACCATTTTTAAATTCTATTTAGACAAATTTGTAATGTTCTCAAAATTATGTATACTTATTTCACTACACGATATGTTGAAAGCAACTACAAATAGTGAACTATCAATTGATTTATTCAAAGTTTCAGCTAAGCTGTTGATCTTGATACTAAACAGAGTAGTAGACAAGATACCAACTTGTGGGACACCTTGATCTTGATCGAAATGATCAAACACCGTTGCACCCAACCGAAGTTGAAATTGTCTATCATTCAGAAAGTTGAATATAAAAATGGGTAAACGCCCTTTTAATCCAATAATGGTCAATGGTACTTCTATTTTTACGAAAACCAGCTTGACTATCAGTAAGTTTCTTTTCATTTTCAAGGTACCAAACAATGCGAGCATTTATCATGCGTTCCATTGTTTTACCAACACTGGAACGCATGATAAATGATCAAACTGTTGACCGCCTCTCTCGTGCAGGAACCTAGCCTGTGTTTTTATGTATACTGTGAGTGTTGATTGTTTTAGTCGAATTTGGTTCTAACGCTGTTATATGGACTATGGAATAGGTCTTTGGATTATGAACATAGAAATTTAAATGACGGACTAGACGCTTGTATTTTAAACAGTTATTTTTTCAATGTCAATAAGTTTCGTTCATTACAAACTATTGACGAAGAAATAATTATTTTGGTATGGCGTATTGCCCGCCCCTGAACATATGAATTGACTTTTGAGACCGGAAGAATAATTGGTCGTCAACGGGATTCGAAACCACGACCCCGGCTAAACGCGCCGATGCTCTATCAATTGTGCTGTGACGGTCAATCGTGTCTCTCGGTGATGCATTTTGTGCATTTAGCCGGGGTTGTGGATTCGAATCCCACTGACGGTCAATTTATTCCTTCCCTCTTTAAAATAATTTCATAAATTATAGACTGTCGCCTTCTCTGAATCATGTATTCAATATATATTTCAGTTATCTTATTTTCTCAAATTATCGCCACGGACTAATGTTTCCATATTTCATTAATTACCGCAAACATGGGTAATAACCTGCAGTTCTGCATTCAACATAACATCCTTTTCTCAATCGATGTGCTTTTGAATTTTCTGTATTCTATAGCCGATGATGCAATACCATTCGGTCTGCCAGGCAGAGGACGTCTTTAGATCTAGACACGCTTCTGCTTACGCCGAATTTGTACATTAAGGCTTATGTAGAACCTAATTGATTAATTATTGATTTTAGCCCAGCGTCCATCCTTCATTGAAAATGGTTTACTAAAGAACGACTAAATATGAAGTGGTGTGAATATTTTATATTTGAAAATATTGTTTCTAATTACAAAATTTATGGCACGTACTCATGCATAGTGTCAGCTCTAACAGTCATGACGCAGAGGTATTTCTGAACGATAAAGTGGTCTTAGCACACCGTATTCATATCAGTAACGCGTACCGTAGACGAGATTTGAAAAAAAATGTGATAAATAATTTCGATTACAGACATTGTTGAAACAGTTAACATTTACCTTAATAAGTACTGACGTATAGTTGCAAGGATTAACCAATCAGGAGTAGGTTTTCTAGGCGCGTTCTTTAACTTTGGAGGGAACAAATAATAAGTGAATACCATTAAATCCAGGGATCTATTGGTAGCTATACTGATATGACGAAACAACTGTTCTTATGGAAAATTCTATCTCTTAAAGTAAACAACATATTCAAGCGCATATTTACAGCAAGATATATCATTATAATGACATCTGGTGTGTATAGCAAGAGAAGTATAGTTGGTCAATTGATGATATGGGCTAAACAGCCATCTGTCTAACATCGTAGAAGATGGATTCAGGCCTTCCAAAACGGAATTGAAGAAAATTGTCAAAGAAGCAATTGATAATGTTGAGCATGCGAAATGGAGATTCGAGCTACATGTACGGTTCTATCCCAGATTACAGTTGTTTAGATGTGTTACGGTTCTATCCCAGATTACAGTTGTTTAGATGTGTTACGGTTCTATCCCAGATTACAGTTGTTTAGATGTGTTACGGTTCTATCCCAGATTACAGTTGTTTAGATGTGTTACGGTTCTATCCCAGATTACAGTTGTTTAGATGTGTTATGGTTCTATCCCAGATTACAGTTGTTTATGTGTTATGACACAACGTAGCCTGTGTGTTTGGTGAGAGCTATGTACTAAATACGATCATCTTCAGAGGCCATGTAGAACAATGGTCAAACTGTTAACTGGGTGTTATGCCTTAAATGTGTATTCCAAGCCTCATATAAGACGTAGCCTAAGATTATGTGAACTATGTAACGGCGATAAAGTAGAAGACACATATCATTTCGTAATGGAGTGTTCACGGTTTAATAGTGAAAGTATGCTGTTACTTGGTAAGATTGAAAACAACCGATTTGGTTCACTTCAGCCATCTGTTAAATTTTTAGTATTGGTCGGAATAGATTTCCCCCTAGAAAACATCGATGATGTGCGACAACATTCATGTCAAATGATATCACGAATGTACAAGTATAGGAACTATTTATTGTACGAAACGCAGTGACTATAAATAGATGTATAAAATTGCAGCTTGACTCGTGCAATGTCTGCATGCCAGTACTGATATTGTTTTAATCGACTGTATAAACTGTTAATTACCATATATTTACCGGTGGTGAACTGACACCGCGTATCTATTGTCGCGCTGTCGACACTTATTTATACACATGTATGTGAAAATTTGTATGTATAATTTCTCCTATGAAGGAGGTGAATGAAGATATATGACCGACAACTTGTATTTAACCGAACCTTTTAATCAGTTTAAATCAATTTAATAAAACCGGATCACGTCTTTGTTTATCAAACGGGGAATAAGGAAGGAATTTGTAGACGGGCATAAAGTGCGCATTTCTCAAGGCGGAATGTTCATATGAATTCGACTATTTGGTATATGCTTTACACTGTGCTATCGGCAATCATTCAGGGCGTAGGCGACTAACAGGACACTGTTCCTACCTTTACCCGCCACAAGGTATTAATTAATCAAATCCGTTTACTACACAGGTCAGCGAAAAAGGTTA